>ML275986.1:0-94648 GCA_005239495.1 Nicotiana undulata
ATTGAAAATTACAAAAAAAAAAGTAAAAAACAAATTGCAGGGTGGGGGTGGGTGAGTTGTGACGGGAAAAAAACTTTTTTGAGAGATGACATAGGGTGGGATTAGGTTGGTGGGAGTGGGGTGGGTTGATGAGGGTAAAGAATAGAGTGGGTAAGCTTGAGAAGGAGTTTTGGAAAATGTTTCCCCTTCTCCTGATAGGGAAAATATTTTCCTCCAATTGGAGGACAATGAGTTGATGAGGAAAATATTTTCCAAAACATTTAAGCCAACCAAACATGAGAAAATTGGAAAATATTTTCCTTCATACCAAACACATCCTCAGTCTAACAATTCTCATCAAAAAATCATTTTTTGAGCTAAGGACCTCAGAGTACGATTTCGGGCATACGTCCAAATCCCATATTTTACTATAGACCTCCCGGGACCGTCGGAACACGGGTCTGGGACCGTTTACTCACAATGTTGACCAAAGTCAACTAAAAATAAATTTTAACTCTCAAAATTATTATTTCATATATTTTCACATAAAGGCTTTCCGGATTCACGCCCGAACTGCGCACACAAATCGAGGTGAATAAAAATAATATTTGTAAGGTTAACGAGCTCGAAATGAAGTTTTAAATCATAAGATGGCCCTTTGAGTCATCACATTGAAGAACACTTTTTTGAACAACACCGAAAACTTATGGCAAACGGGTAAATTTTGTTGAACAATTTAACAGATATGTTGATTGTAAATAAAACAAATTCATGCCAATGTGGTAGAGTTTGGTGAATAGTTGGACAAGCACAAAAATATATCACCACGTTTATGAACAATTTAACAAATAGGTCGAAAGCATATACACCAAATCATGTCAATATGCTAGAGTTTGGTAAATAATTGAATAGTCATAAAGTCATGCCAACTGAGTAGAGTTTGTGAATAATTAATGATATAGGTTGAGTAAATATAGCATAATATAAGAAATCCCTGACAAGCAATATATGTGTGTAGTTCCAGAGTTTATTTTTCAAATACCTTTAAAATCGACGACAATATTTAAAGATCACCCCCTTATAGAGCCATTCATGTCAATCACCCATTATTTCACACATCCCTGCCTTCTGGGCCATGGTCAGGCCTTAGCGACTAAGATGAACATGAAGTTTTAATTCAGGATTTTTACCTATCCATACTATAAAACTCATTTTTCCTTCTTAATCAAGTTTAACTTAATTACACAGTCATATACAATTTATCAATTATATACAAATTAGTGTTATATGAGTATTCCTTTATTGTCAGAAGCGGATCTACAGTGTAAAATATGGTTCACGTGAACTCGTGATCCTCCGGTTAAAATATAAATATGATATACATAATTTGGTAAAGAATATATATATATATATATATATATATATATATATATATATTTGGTCAAAAGAGGTGAAGTTGTACACTGATTTTGGCCCCTTATTTCTACTTTCCTAAGGTCACGGGATCAATTACCCACCTATCTGTTATGTCTAAATTTTTTACTTAAATATTTTCTTTCTATTTATACCTTATATATTTGTTTTCTTTCCTTGGAGTTTATATTGATTTCCCCATCCCCAAATATAATACTATTCCAAATCTAATCCCACCCCCCTATCCTTATCCATCAAAAATGCTATTGGTATTTTCCATTGCCAATATCCTATTTATCATCGATGACTCCAAGGCTATATTGTGAGTCGGGGGCCTAGGCTCCGACAGGACCTGGAGCCCGAATAAATCTTCCGATGAGGAGTTTGAAGGCCCAATACCGATGTCGATAATCTGACCTTGGGCACAGACCTATGGTTCCATTCTTGTTGTTGTTGGAGGTATTCATCCCTAAAGTCAAAAAACATAAAACCCTAATCAACTAATTCCTATATATTATTGTCTTGTCTCTTGTGTTCATAAAAGTGAACAAAATTGTTAGATTCAAGGCATTTATAAGGTTTTTCTGGTAAGAGGTAAAGTTTATTTACAACTTTTGAAAAGAATTTTCCAGTTATGATTTTGTTTCAATCTGTTGTCATATCCCAAAAGTTGAGAATTTACTGTTAGCAATATTCTTCAACTTTATTTTATCACAGATTGCAGCTGGTAAGTTTTTATTTTATTTTAATTTAAGTTGAAAGGGGTGTGATTCCCCTATTTATTATGAATTTGAAAGGGTATGATTCCCTTATTTTTTGAATATGAAAGGGGTGTGATTCCCCTTTTATTATAAATTTAAAAGGGTTTGATTCCCCTACTTTATTACGAGATTGTATTTTTTATGAGTGATATTTAAATTTGTAGGAAAGTTTAACATCAGAATGAATAAATTTGTGATCAGATTAGATATTGGCCAATCAAGTTCTAGTTGTCGTAGTCAGACATATGTTAGTTCGAATATATCTCCTGAAATCCAAAGAAAGACAATTCGATCTCCTCCTTCAAATGTTGTTAGTGTTCTTGAGTTGGGATCTCCCAATCCCGATCCAAAAGAAAGAATACCGATTTTTTAGTATGTCCCGAATATTCGAAATGAAGTGAGGAGACATTATATTCAGCAAGGGCCTTGTCAGCCTAGTGGTCATGCTTTCCCCAAACTAAGTTTGGGAACAAAATGCATCAATTTAATCCCGATTGGTTTAAGGGTCCAATTCTCAATGGTTGAAATTTAGCATAAAAGCTGATACTGCATTTTGTTTGTATTGTTATTTGTTTAAGAATGAACTTGAAAGTCGTGGTAATGCGGGGGATGCATTTACAAAAGATGGCTTTAAGGGTTGGAACAAGGGTATGGAAAGACTTAGAACGCCTGTTGGTGAAGCAAATAGTATCCGTCACAAATATTTTAACAGAATGCAAGATGTGAACTAAAGACTTGAGTGCAGTAACGAGCATTTAAATCATGTAATTTCATATAATAAGTACTAGTGAAGGTAAATAAATCAAGTCAGGAGTACACATTTCCAAATATTTCACAAAACTACAGTTTTTCCATTTAAAAACTCGTATAAACGTTTGATCAACTTATCAAAAAAGTCTCAGTGTAAAGAAGAGTGAAAATAGTAGTTTCATAAAATAGTAGCCCATCGGACACAGTGTCACTCACAAGTAAAGCCTCTCGGGCAAGCCTCTCAGTCACTCGTGACTCTACTATCATAAGTCAATGCTCACACTCATCACTCTCACTCAACAGATACCGTATATAACCGCTGCGACGTGCAGCCCGATCCATATAATAACCCACTGCGGCGTGCAGTCCGATCCATAATAGTAACCCACTTCGGCGTGCAACTCGATCCATAATAGTTGACTGCGCTCACTAGGGGTGTACAGACTCCGAGAGGGGCTCCTACAGCCCAAGCGTTATTTCGCTGCGGCGTGCAACCTGATCTAATATATATCTCGTTGCGGCGTGCTGCCCGATCCATATATAGATGTATATAGTGTTGTGGCGTGCAACCCAATCCCTAACTATCCTCACAAATCTGGCTCTCGTCCTCACTCGGTCATCCTCACGAGCCATTCGAGCAACTCATCACAATCACGGGTATTCAGCCCAACTCACCACAAATCATAGGGACGTAGCCCAAATTATCTTTCAATATTCTAAAACATGGTGATAAATAGCAATAAAGAGTAAACAGATTTAAAGCATGATTGAGTTCATATTTTCCTATCAAAATAGTGTGAGGACAATAGTAAAAATACCCCCTAGGGTCTAAACAGGTCCGCACAAAGCCCAAACATGGCATGCATCCCAAGATATGGTATAAATATCAAAACATAGAAAATATCATATGATTTCAAATCAAATACGCGGCTTAATAGTCGCTACGGGATGGGCCAAGTCTCAATCCCTTCCGGTGCACGCCCACACACCCACGCGCCTGTCACCTAGCATGTGCGTCACCTCATTTATCAAAACAATACGAAATACCGGGGTTTAATACCCTCAGGTCTAAATTTACAATCGTTGCTTACCTCAAACCGGCTCGAATACTAGTCCGTGATGCTCTTGCCTCTCGAATCGGCTCACAAATGCTCTGAATCTATTCAAAACCAGATTAATAACATCAAAATATGATAGGGAGACGAAATCTACTCGAAAATTATCAAAATTAGACACAAATCTCGAAATTGGTCAAACCCGACCCCGGGCCCACGTCTCGGGATTCGATAAAAATAAAAAAAACCAGAATTCTCATTCTCCCACGAGTCTATACATACCAAGAACATCAAAATCGGACCACAATTGCCCCTTCAATTTCTCAATTAAAGTTTCCAATTTCCCATGCCCTAACTTCCCCAAAATTTGGGTTTAAATCCAACTAATTTCAGGTTTGGTTACTTAGAAATCAACATAGAATCGAGTTATGAAGTCAAAAATCATACCTCCAAGTGTTTACCCTTTGATTCCCTCTTTAACCTCTCTCAAAAGCATCAATTATGTCCAAAAATTGTGAAAAGTGAGCTAAAAATCGCGAAGATGGCTTTTTAAATATTCTGCCCAGGTCTATTCGCGATCGCGCAAAAAGCCATGTGATCGCGAAGCACAAAGATACACTACCCCTCAATTTACCTTACGCGATCGCGGAATAACCCACGCGTTGCGAAGCTCTGTCTTCACAACCCACGCGATCGCGTCCCTTCCCACGCTACCGCATTGAGCAAATCTTCCACTCCTCACCGGATCACTCTCCTCTACGCGAACGCGACCTTGGCCACGCGTTCGCGTAGCACAACCTCACAGCCACACACGATCGCAACCTGACCTCTGCGATCGCATAGAGCAAAATTCACCCCTTCCCAACTTAGCCTACGCGATCGCGGACCCTTCTACGCGATCACGTAGAACAAAAAGATGCCTTCAACAGAAACCAACAAAACCGTTATCTCCCAAATCCAAAAATCGATCTGTTGACCACCCGAAACTCACCCTAGGCCCTCGGGACCTCAACCAAACATACCAACACATTGCATAAACTTATTTAAACTTAGTCGAGCCTTCGAAACACCCAAAACACCAAAATCACATCGGATTCAAGCCTATGAACTTTGAGATTTTCTAAATTTCGCCAATGATGCCGAAACCATCTAAAACTCGTCCGATTGACCTGAAAATTTGCACACATATCCAAAATGACCCTCAAACATGTTCCAACTTCCGTAATTCCATTCCGACCCCGATAGCTAATTTTCCACTGCCGATCGAAAATAGCCAAAAACTCAATTTCGTCAATTCAAGCCTAATTCTACTCTGGACTTCACAACCACATTCCGAACACGCTCCTAAGTCCCAAAACACCTAACGAAGCTATCCAAACGATAAAATCCACATTCGGAGGTCGTTTACCTAATAGTCAACTTCCGGTTGACTTTTCCAACTATAAAGCCAATTTAAGAGACTAAGTGTCTCCATTCTCACCACGACCACTCCGAACCTGAACCAACCAACCCAACACATCATAAATAGGTTAAATAACATATGATAAAGCTGAAACAAAGAAAATAGGACTAAACTCATGGAGCGACCGGTCGAGTCGTTACATTCTTCCCCACTTAAACATACTTTCGTCCTCGAACGTGCCCAGGGTTGTTCCAAAACCACCAAATATTGTCGTGTAAATTATCATGCACATACTCGGGGGTGATCCCATGTCACCCTATCCCATATAGGTCCAATAGCACAACACAGTTGAAATTTCGAAATCCAACCTGACCCATAAACCTTAGAACCAAATTCCCACTTCTGTAATAATTTACGAAATCGAAATTCCACAACTATAAACTGAATAAGTCTGAACACGCTGTATCAAGCCATATCCGCAATATGAGATGAAAATCACATGATAAACCACCCAACTCAAGCACTCATGGCGATAATTTCTAATCAAAGCAGTTGCTCCAACAACCCAGTTCCGGTAATAACCCTCTTATCAAGCAATGTATCGCCCTAACACCTTCATATACTACGGATGATGAAAGAAACACGTAGAAACTAACAACCATTCATTCGATCTGCCAATCAAGGAGCTTTCCTTTCTCCGGCAGAAACTATAGTAGATTTCTAAGCTAACTTCCGATATCATCCTTCCAACCATGTTGTATTCAACTTTGGTAGAATTCATTCTAGACCCAATGACCTCTTCTCACCCAACACGACCACTCTGATGTCATGATGCATCAATACAATCCAAAGCCATAACCTATGCAACTCGTGCACTCAATAGCAATATCCCACGAACTCAAATCATGGAAAATATTCACACGAGAGGACTAACATGCCATTAACAAGTACCATCACAACACCATGCTAAGAGCCTGTCACACATCGTAAAATCAGAACACACGAATCTGACACCAATGATCATACCTCTACAGAACTCCGCTACAATGCGTGATCCCATCCAAACGCTGGTCCACATGAAACACTTCAAGACACCTTGCTCAAAACCAATAACCATGTGCAATTCGACATCAAGTACTCAAGGTGCGTTGCCATAACCACAGGGGAATCAGACGATACCATGCCACACGAACCTGAAAGAACATAACCGATACGCCTCAATCCCGCAATACCCAATTACTTACCTTACTCAAATCTCGCTATAAAGCCCAAATAGAACCGCACCATATGTGGATATAACCGACAATCACAACTCCTCGCAACACCGAAAGGTAACTCATAGATCACTCTAGAACACGAATAAGCTCAATGACAATCGAAGGGTGCATCCCTCAACAATAGCAATTCGGAGTCAACAATTCCGACCCAGTGCCGGCCACACGCCCATACTGGGCCTACCAATGAACCCTAAATCAACTATGGTCACTCACAACAGATAGATAACTCTGAAAAGTCTACAATGACTGAATCATGGCATTCACTAACATCTAACTAGCTTTGCTCGCATCCTCACATTCCACAACCACAAAATAATCTATTTATGAAAAGTCTCAGTCTCGCAGTCCATGAAGCGCACAAATTACCATATCTGATCCCCACTCCCCGCTCGAATATATAAAACATATCTCAATACTCAATCATTCCACGAGAGATACCCCTAAAATTCTTCCGTGTCAACAAACAACCTTGAATATCAGCAGTCGATCCAACAAGAGAGCGTCACAATACCAATGAAGCACCCTTACTCCACACGTTTCCCTTTCTGAAATGTATACCCTCATCAAGCCACCCCATAGTGATATCATCTACCTAGTCATCTGAAACTGCCAATGCTACCTAAGATTTTTTTTTGACCTTCCTTCCAAAACTGAACCGTGACCTCACATATGCAAATCTCAACTCTACACAACATACCGCATACGCCATGCCATTCTATGATAAATATGAGAACCTCCTGATCCCTTCCGATCCACAAGCTACTATGTACCCAACTAGCCAAGAACTTTCCATTGGATCCCATTTAGAAGCAAAATCATTATACATCACTTGCACCTCATGCCAGTAGAAAATATACATCTCTAACCGTGGTAGAAACCATTAGGAACTATCTGAATCCCATTTGTACAACACAAAACCGTCATAACTGAATCTTTATAACTCAACCACGCAACGCATGTCGCCGAAACCCAAGAGCATTGCCTCATAAAAACTCATTGCCTCATAAACACCCAAGGAACTAATCATATCCCTTACTATGTCGATCCTACCTATTACAAAGTTGTCCTATTTATCCAAGTTCTTTCTGACTTACCTTTGAATTGATACTTCTCCTTCCCATAATACTGAAATTCTCAACCTAGACTCACCACACGAGACCCAAGCATAAGATCGTACCGTTTAAGGCTCGTAAGCCGCAGAATACTCTTCTCAAATACCCCCAAAAGTACCACATTCAAAATACTTACCCTGAAGAGACTTCCTGCGAATCTAAAACCATTACCTTTACTTTCCTGATACTGATATGTAGAGTCTATGAAAATGTAGAAATGCCACAAGTCCTGACACCCTCTAACGCAAATCTCAGTTCTAGCCAAATGCACACCTTGAAGATTCCCAATTGTTACGTATAACCTTGAATTCATCAGAACCGTTCTAGAAATTCATCCACTCTACACAAATCAAATTGATCAAAACAGATCAAACGACCTGACCCCATTTGCACACCAACATACTAGGAAGTAGTCCACACATTCTAAGTAACAAGCAAATTCCTACACTGCACATACTACACCTTTTTCAATTACAACTCAATCATTCAATAAACTCCCTTTACCCGTAGAGTACTTTACAACATGTATCGAAAATTACCATCACTCGAGTCATTCCCAGACTCCACCTCTGCAGGTCATAACTGATCCAACAATATACCTCGAACTGACCCATACAACACATAATCGTGCAATCAACTTATCATTAACAACCTCCCCCACTTGGCTCAAAGCCAACGACCAAGACAAACAATAACTCACAATGCCCATACGCTATCACTGTCACCATACTGTAGTGAGATTCAACTAAATCGTTCATAAGCTCATATGACACAACCCATCTGATATTCCACATCGTATGCGAATCTCGCATCCACTATTGTAATAGTCATGCCAACTTCAACAAGCGATCTAACCTCAAATTGCAACATATATCAATTTCTGATAAAAGAAGACTTACCATAGAATCACCTAAGGATCACACAACCTCAGGACACCCCGCGGGAGATAGCCTCGCCTGCTTAGCCTCAAACTGACCTCTCTCTATACCCTTCCAAATCATAGCTATTACACAATCACTTTATCCTTCTGCATCTAAACACAACCAACGCCTACCCTTGAGGCATCACAATACGCGGTATAAGAACCTGAAGCTGATGGTAGAACTAACACTGGAGTTGTGGTCAAAGAAATCTTGAGCTTCTGAATGCTCTATCCACACTTGGATACTCTCACTGGACACCATGTGTCTGATCTTAGCCAAAAATTCACACTTGAAGAACTTTGCATAGAGCTTCTCCTTCCTGCATCCTTATAAACCATCCTCAAATGCGGAGTATGCTACCCCTGGCTACGAGAGTACGCCAAGATGCTATCAATGAACACAATAACGAAGGAGTGCAATTACTGCTGGAATACACCGTTAATCAAATACATGGACGCTATTGGGCATTGGTCAGCCCAAAAGACATCACTAGGAACTCATAACACAACAAGAAGATTCCACTTCACTCCACATCTAAATGACATGAGAGGTCTTCCAATACACTCACAACCCGAGGCCATATGCCAACTCCAGGCAGAAGTCAAACACTCAATAGTTCTTTCAACATATCCAGCCAACCCTTTTTTGTCACAATCAACAATATGAACACATCTCGCCATCAAATCACACTCACCACATCGTCATCTAGTCAAAAATTCCCATCAATAGGGATACAAACGGACATATAAGTCCCCAAACATGTGCTCACACAAACGAAATCTCGGCACTCAAGCCACATACAAAATCCGACCTCAAGTCCTCCAGATTGGCCCATTATCAACATGCTCAAATCACATCTCGCACCTTACCCGTGGAATCCCAAGTCGTCGATGCACAACTGATACCGAGCGCTCACGTGCGCATTCGAATACATGAAAGGAGTTCAAAGAATTACGCTTCAGGTTGATTTAATGGATTCGCTCGACAAGAATTAAAAAATGTGAGATTTTTTCTAAGGGTTCTGTAGCCTCTCAAAAATAAGTACATACGTCTTCGTACCGATCCACAAGACTCTACTAAACCTGCTCATGACTAATGAGACCTATTTAACCTAGGCTATGATACCAACTTGTCACAACCCCAAATCTAATTTGGTCGTGATGGCACCTACCGTGGTACTAGGCTAGCCAAATTCACTGAAAATATCATAAGGTTCCCGTTTAATCAATAAATTATCTTATGTTTAATAATAATTTCCACTTTTAAGCATTTCAAAACAATAAAAATGATCAGAACGTCTAAAAACAGCCCCAACATCTGGAGTCAACTGTCATGAGCATCTAAGAAGTGATACAGTCTAATACTAATTCTCTACTACAACAAGTTTGGGAAGTAAAGTAAAATGACAGAGTAGAAAGGAGAAAGAGTAGGTTGCGGACGCCGAGCATCTACCTCACAATCTCCGAAATATGCTCCAAATGGGGTATCTTAACTATCGCTCTGCCCCAATACCTGAATCTGCACATAAGGTGCAGGGAGTAACGTGAGTACGCCAACTCAGTAAGTAACAATTATAACTAAAGACTTGAGTGCAGTGACGAGCATTTAAATTGTGTAATTTCATATAATAAGTACCAGTGAAGGTAAATAAATCAAGTCAGGAGTACACATTTCCAAATATTTCACAAAACTCCAGTTTTTCCATTTAAAAACTCGTATAAACGTTTGATCAACTTCATCAAAAGAGGCTCAGTGTAAAGAAGAGTGAAAACAATAGTTTCATAAAATAGTAGCCCCTCGGGCATAGTGTCACTCACAAGTAAAGCCTCTCGGGCAAGCCTCTCAGCCACTCGTGACTCTACTCTCATAAGTCAATGCTCACACTCAGAATTCTCACTCAACATGTACCGTATATAACCGCTTGTGTGCAGCCCGATCCATATAATAACCCGTTGCGGCGTGAAACCCGATCCATAATAGTAACCCGCTGTGGCGTGCAGCTCGATCCAAAATAGTCGACTGCACTCGCTAGGGGTGTACAGACTCCAGGAGGAGATCCTACAGCCCAATCGCTATATCGCTGCGACGTGCAGCCCGATCTAATATATATCTTGCTGCGGCGTGCAACCCGATCCACATATCTCACTGTGGCGTGCAACCCTATCCATATATAGATGTGTATAGTGTTGCGGCGTGCAACCCGATCCCTAACTATCCTCACAAGTCTGGCTCTCGGACTCACTCGATCATCCTCACCAGCCACTCGGGCAACTCATCACAATCACGGGTATTCATCCCAACTCACCACAAATCATAGGGACGTATCCCAAATTATCTTTCAATATTCTAAAACAGGGTGATAAATTTAAAGCATGATTGAGTTCATATTTTCTTATTAAAATAGTGTGAGGACAATAGTAAAAATACCTCCGAGGGTCTAAGCAGGTCCGCACAAAGCCCCAAAGATGGCATGCAGGCCAAGATATGGTATAAATCTCAAAAAATACAGAATATCATATGATTTCAAATCGAATACGCGGCTTAATAGTCGCTACGGGATGGACCAAGTCTCAATCCCTTCCGGTTCACGCCCACACGCCCGTCACCTAGCATGTGTGTCACCTCATTTATCAAAACAATACGAAATACCGGGGTTTCATACCCTCAGGTCTAAATTTACAATCGTTGCTTACCTCAAACCGGCCCGAATACTACTCCGCGAAGCTCTTGCCTCTCGAATCGGCTCCCAAATGCTCCGAATCTATTCAAAACTAGATTAATAACATTAAAATATGTTAGGGATACGAAATCCACTCGAAAATCATCAAAATTAGGTACAAATCTCGAAATTGGTCAAACCCGGACCCCGGGCCCACGTCTCGGAATTTGATAAAAAAAATACAAAATCGGAATCCTCATTCTCCCACGAGTCTATACATACCAAGAACATCAAAATCAGACCGCAATTGCCTCCTCAATTTCTTAATTAAAGTCTCCAATTTCCCATGCCCTAACTTCCCCAAAATTTGGGTTTAAATCCAACTAATTTCAGGTTTGGTTACTTAGAAATCAATATAAAATCGAGTTATGAAGTCAAAAATCATACCTCCAAGTGTTTCCCTTTTGATGCCCTCTTTAACCTCTCTCAAAAGCTTCAATTCCGTCCAAAAATGGTGAGAAGTAGGCTAAAAATCGCGAAGATGGCTTTTTAAATATTTTGCCCAGGTCTATTCCTTAATCGTGCGGAAAAAGCCATGTGATCGCGAAGCACAAAGATACACTGCCCCTCAACTTACCCTACGCGATCATGGAATAGCCCACGCGATTGCTAAGCTCTGTCTTCACAATCCACGCGATCATGTCCCTTCCCACGCGATCGCATTGAACAAATCTTCCACTCCTCACCGGCTCACTCTCTTCTACGCGAATGCGACCTTGGCCACGTGTTCGCGTAGCACAACCTCACAGCCACACGCGATCGCAACCTTACCTCTGTGATCGCATAGAGAAAAATTCACCCCTGCCCAACTTAGCCTACGCGATCGCGGACCCTTCTACGCGATCGCGTAGAACAAAAAAATGCGTGCAACAGTTGCCGGCAAAACTGTTATCTCCCAAATCCAAAAATTGATCTGTTAATGACCCGAGGTCCTTGGGACCTCAACCAAATATACCAACACATCCCATAACCTTAGTCTAACTTAGTCTAGCCTTCGAAACACCCAAAACAACGCCAAAACACTAAAATCACATCGGATTCATATGAACTTTGAGATTTTCTAAATTTCGGCAATGATGCCGAAACCATCCAAAACACGCCCGATTGACCTGAAAATTTGCTCACACATCCAAAATGACCCTACGAAGCTGTTTCAGCTTCCAGAATTCCATTCCGACCCCAATAGCTAATTTTCCATTGTCGACCGGAAATAGCCAAAAACTCAATTTCGCCAATTCAAGCCTAATTCTAATCCGGACTTCGCAACCACATTCTGAACACGCTCCTAAGTCGCAAAACACCTAACAAAGCTATCCGAATCATAAAATCCATATTCCGAGGTCGTTTACCCAATAGTCGACTTTCGGTTGACTTTTTCAACTATAAAGCCAATTTAAGAGACTGCGTGTCTCTATTCTCACCACGACCACTCCGAACGCGAACCAACTGACCCAAAGCATCATAAATAGGTTAAATAACATATGATAAAGCTGAAACAGAGAAAATGGGGCTAAACTTACGGAGCGACCGATCGGGTCGTTACAAGAACAATCGATTCAATCTTCTTTTAACAAGCAAAGTGAGAAAGCAAAAAGTGATCATCGGATTCGCTTAAATGCCTCGGTTGATGTGGTAAGATTTCTTTTAAGAAATGGATTGTCATTTCGTGGTCATGATGAGATTGAAGATCCCGGATATAAAGATCTTTTTCTTGATCTTTTGGATTTTCATGGGGATAAGCATTCGGATATGGGAAAGGTAATTTTAAACAAAGATCCAAAGATATGATGATTTGTCCAGAAATTCAAAATGATATTGTAGATGCTTGTGCTAAAGAAATAATTAAAGTTATCATTAAAGACTTGGATGGTAATTTCTTTGGGATATTAGTTGATGAATCAAAAGACATCTCAGATAAAGAAAATGGCCCTGGTTATACGATATGTTAACAAAAGTGGGGAGGTAATAGAGCGCTGTTTGGGTATTATCCACGTGAATGATATATATGCACAAGCATTACAGAAAATAATTAATGATTTGCTTTTGGACAAGGTTAATAATGGGCTATGACGGGGCTAGTAATATGCAAGGAAGAATAAATGGCATGAAGTCTTTGATTTTACAAGATGCCTCATATGCATATTGTATTCATTGTTTTGCTCATCAATTGCAATTGATACTTGTAGTTCTTTCCAAAAAGCACCCCCATGTGAATATTTTTTTGATGTTGTCACTAATGCACTGAATACTATTGGAGTATATTTTAAACGCATGGAATCACTTAGACAACACTAAACAGAGAAGCTGGAAGAATTACTTAAATTTGGAGAAATACTTACTTGGCAAGGATTGAATCAAGAACGTGGACTCCAACGACCGGATAATACTCGTTGGGTATATCATTCTAAGACCTTGGAAATTTTCATGATTATATTTTCTTCGATTATTAATGTGTTTAAGTGTCATGACCCCAAAACTACCTTGGCTGTGATGGCGCCTATCGTGAAATCGGGAAAGCCACACACTTCATTTGCTTAAAGTTTTTTTTCAGAAAAATCATTATATTTGCAGCAAGAGTCTCCTTTTATAAAGCATTATAATGTTTAAAATCATTAAAACTCAATTAAAAAAATTCCCGATCTAGTGTCACCGAGTCATGAGCTACTATAAATAAACTGTCGAAATACAAAATCGACATAATACTGTCTGAAATGATAACATGCGGTAGGTAGATAAATAAGGAGAAAACGAGTTTACGATCACCAGCTGCTACGCCGAAGACTCCAAAAGAAACTATGACAACAAATCAGCAGCTGCTACCGCGTCCCGATGTACCTGGATCTGCACACAAGGTGCAAGGGGTAACGTGAGTACACCAACTCAGAAGTAACGAACCCAAACTATGAGCTGAGAGGTAGTGACGAACTAAACCTCAATAATTGTAATGAAAACAGTGTACGACATCCAGGCATGTTCTCAGTTCTAACAGGTAATGAAAGAAGACAGAATGATACATATATGATCAGCAACTCATGTATAACTCAGTATACTCTACATGCCAATATGTCAACCGTATGAAATGCACATAATGCTCAAAATCTCTCACATATGTGTCCACTCAGTACTGTATATAGCTCTCAGGCCCAGGGAAGATCTATCCCGAAATGTACATAACACCGGTGACCGTAGTCACTCAGTACTGAGGAAGGCCAATCCATCCCCTCGGAGAAGATCCATCTCCGGAATACAATCCATGTCCAGGGAAGATCCATCCCTCGAATATCATCACTTTGGACAAGATCCATGTCCAGGGAAGATCCATCCCTCAAATATCATCACTTCGTACAAGATCCATGTCCAGGGAAGATCCATCCCTCAAATATCAATGCGCTCACTGGGAGTGTAAAGACTCCGTAGGGGTTCCTATTAGCCCAAGCGCTAGATCAAGCCAATGAAGGCATGATCAGAGTATCGCTGCGGGGAGCAGTCCGATCTCATAAATGTCTCAATAACAGGCTCTCGGCCTCACTCAGTCATTACTCTCCAGTATCGCTCACATGGGCTCACAGATGCATGAACTAGCCCAAAACAATGATAAATATATAAAATTAACACTTACCAAGACTGAGGCATGAAATGATATGCTATGACAGGATTGAGTATATGAAATCAAATAAATACATTAGGAGACAACAATATACGACCACTTGGGTCTCAGCATTTTCGGCGTGAAGCCCTATCATTTGACTTAGCATGATTTCTAGCATGATCACATTAACCACATCAATAAAAGTGCGGATATGAATCCGTAATAGCTACTAGACGGTTCCATGGGATGATCCAGGCCACAAATTACTCGGTGCATGCCCGCATGCCCGTCACTTGGCATGTGAGTCACCTTAATTATAGTCATATATCATATAGTTCAGGGTTTCGAACCCTCATAACCAAGTTTGGAAGCGTTATTTACCTCAAACCGGCCAAAATCCTAGCCCACAATGCCTTTGCCTCTATACTCGGCCTCCGATTGCTCCAAATCAAACCAAAACCAGATTTATATCATCAATATATGCTAAGGAACAAAGCCCACTCAAAAATTATCAAATTTAACCAATAATTCCGAAATTGGCCAAACCCGACCCCAGGCCCACGTCTCAGAATTCGATAAAAATCACAAAACTAGATACCTCATTCACTTACGAGTCTACCCATATCAAATTCATCGAAATCCGACCTCAAATGATCATTCAAATCCCCAAAAGAATTCCCAATCTTTTCTTCCATTTCCCCCCAACTTCCACTCCAATTTCCCAAATTAAATGATGAATTTCAAGACTAAATCATGGAATTGAACCAAAACCAAGCGAGAAATAGTTACCCCAATCACTCTACTGAAAATCTCTTTAAAATTTTCCTTCTCCCGAGCTCTCCAATAATTTTGAGATATTGGACTCAAACCCTCGTTTTTTGAATATAAACTTACTGCCCAGGTGTTTTACTCACTGCGATCGCGGAACCCCGCACGCGATCGCGAAGAACAAAAATGATGCCCCGCATATTAACCTTACGCTATCGTAGAAACACACACGGGGTCGCAGAAAACAACCCCTCACATCAACGCGAACGCGATCAGCTCTATGCGATCGCATAGAGAAATTCCTTCATCGCACTACCACTCCAAATCCTTCTACGCGAACGCGGCCTCAGCCACGCGTTCGCGATGCACAGTTCCACAAAGCTACGCGATCGCGTTCCTGACCCTGTGACCGCATAGAACAGAATTAACCCTGCCTACAAACAAGCCTACGCGATCGCGAATGGACTCCTGCGATCGCGTACAAGGAAACCAGAAACAGTTGATACCAGATTTCAGTAGTTGCCAACCAAATACTAAGTCCGTCAACCACCCGAAACACACCCGAGACCTTCGGGACCTCAACCAATGGTACCGATAAGTCATAAATGATCGCCCGAACTTAGTCGAACCCTCGGAACACCCAAAATAAAATCGAAACACCAAATCAACCCATGATTCAAGCCTAAGGATTTTCAAACTTCCGAAATTCAGCAATGATGCCGAAACTAACCAAACCTCGTCCGAATGACCTAAAAATTTGCACACACCTCCCAAATGACACTACGAACCCGTTCCAACTTCCGGAGTTCCATTCCGACCCCGATAACTAATTTTTCCCAACCGATCGAAAATTGCTAAAAACTCAATTTTGCTAATTCAAGCCTAATTCTATAACGGACTTCGAAATAATATTTCGAATACACTCCTAAGTCCCAAATCACCTAACGAAGCTATCCGAGCTATAAAATCCACATTTCAAGGTCATTTACCTATAAGTCAACTTCCGGTTGACTTTTCTAACTATAAAGCCAACTTAAGAGACTAAGTGTCTCATTTCTCTCCACAATCACTCTGAACCCGAGGCAACCGTCCCAACACAACATAGAAGAGCTGAACTGTAACGACTACCGGTCGTTCCGTAGAATCTGCATCTTTATTACTGTTATTTCCTTATCATGCACTGGTTATACTGTTTAGGATGAGTTGGAGTTGGTTGGCTCGGGTTCGGAATGGTTGTAGTAGGAATTGAGACACTTAGTCTCTAAAAATAACTTTATGGTTGAAAAAGTCAATTGAGAGTTGACTTATTGGTAAACAACCTCGGAATGCGAATTTTATGGCTCAGATAGCTTCATTAGGTGATTTGAGACTTAGGAGTGTGTTCCGAATATTTTTGTGATGTCCGGTGTAGAATTAGGTTTGATTGGCGAAAGTTAGTTTTTTGCGATTTCCGGTCGGTAGTGGAAAATAGGCTATCGGGGTCGGAATGGAATTTCGACAATTGGAACAGGTCCGTAATGTCATTTTGGATATGTCTGCAAAATTTCAGGGTCATTCGGATGTGTTTTGGTTGGTTTCGGCATCTTTGGTGGAATTTAGAAGTTTCAAAGTCCATAGGCTTGAATCCGAGGTGAATTTAGTATTTTTGCGTTGGTTTTGGTGATTTGAAGGCTTGACTAAGTTTGTGCCATATTATGGGACTTGTTAGTATACTTGGTTGGGGTCCCATGAGGCTCAGATAAGTTTTGAAAGAGTTTTTGAAAGATTTTGGCGTTTTGAGCATAAGCATGTAATGATCCAAAGGTCCATTTTTAGTTGTAGAGATCGAAATTTGATTTCGAGACTTCCGGGATTTTTATAATGAATTATAGGAGTGATCTGAAAAGTTTGGTCTAATTTCATCAAGTCGCGATTGAGTTTTTGACGCGAAATGTGAGTTAAATGTTTAACGAGCGAAATGAGTATCGCACTGATCAAATGAGCTCCTAATTGAGTTTCGATTGAAGGACTATGTTTGTATTATTATTTGTGACTCATAGGAAAAAGAATCATCGAATTCCGAGTTCGTATGGTGGAGTTAGAGCCTTTTTAGTGAAAATAAATATTGCTGGTGCAACAGGATCTGATGCGCACCTTTAGCGACCAGATTTGGCACTTTTAGCGACGGAATTTTGCTTTTAGTGACTAGAATTTGGTCTTTTTAAGGCTGTTCAGCTTTTTAGCCCATTTTAGCGTTTTGCGTGAAAGAACACGGCTTGGGGCAATTTTTGAGCAAGAAATCATGGGAAATCTTGAGGTAAGTCACTTGTGATCATTTCTACTCCATAATATTAAATTATCATCGAATAATCCGACAAGATTACATGTTTTTGAAGTATTTAATTGAGAAAAATTAGTAGAAAAAGGTGAAACTAAGGCTTGAGTTTAAGAGACCTTTTAGGGGCGATTTGAGGGGTCAAACGGACTCTGATTTCAGAGTTCTTTATATGTACGGACTCGTGAGAATCGTTCTGGTATAAAGTTTGTCGAGTTCCGAGACGTGATCCCGGGGGTCGGGTTTTGACTAATTTCGAGTTTTGTGCATAAAGTTGATATTTTTTTTATTGGGTTTCATTCCCTTAGCATATTTTGATGTAATGAATCTGAAATTGATGACTTGGAGCACTCAGAAGTTGATTCGAAGGGCAAACGCATTGCGGAGTAGCTTTCGGGCTAGTTTGAGGTAAGTAATGTCTTTAAATCCCGTCATGAGGGTATGAAACCCCGGACTTTACATCCTTTCATTGTTTTGGAGTGACTTACACACTTGATGACGAGTGTAGGACGTGCACAGATTGGAAATTTGTTCCTTCTGAGGCAACTATTGAGTTGCGCAACTATTTTTAAATCATATGATATATAGTGTTACTATGTTCTTGATATATTTGGGCTGTAAGCCATGTTTGGGCCTAGTGCCTATATGTTTAAACCCATTGGGGGGCTATTTTCTAATATTCTTCACGTAATAAATATGATTTTACACTCAGTCTTTCTTGTTAAATTGTTTGACACTCGGATTTGTGAAATTATCATTTCCTGAAATGAAATACTATTTTTGGGTCGAGAACCCTGTTTATTTATGGCCCGAGTGGCATGTTGAGAATGTCTGGCTGAGTGAGGCCGAGGGCCAACATTGTGAGGATATTGATGATATGAGAGAGGCTGAGAGCATGATAGATGATTTATGCCATGGTGTGTCTTGTTTATAGCGCTTGGGTTGTAGGAGCCCTTCCGGAGTTTGTACACCCCTAGTGAGCGCAGGTACCTATTGAGTGCGAGTGCCGAGTGATGAGTGACGAGTGATTGGGAGACATGAATGATTGTGAGGTGCTGAGTGGCTGTTACTGAGCTATGGTGAGGTGCTGAGTGATGAATATGAGTGATAATATGGCATGAGGGGCGGAATTATAATGATATATTTACTGAGCTTGAGTATGATTCACTTCAATCTTATATACTGATATTTTGGCAGTTTTACTGAGAAACATTTGAAAATATACTTGTTCAAAGGATTTTATTAGAAAGTGATTTTCACACTCATGTATTGAATATATACTTCACTCAGCCTCTGTGTTTTACTATTTGTGAACTGGTATATTTGTTGTTGTGTGTTTCTTATTCTTCAGACTGTGATTTATTTTCATTACTACTGAGTTGGTGTACTGACCATTACTCCATGCACCTCTATGTGCAGATCCAGGTACTGGTTCTGAGCAGTAGCTATCAGAGTTCGTACATCGTTAGCCTTTCGGAATTTCGAGGTAGGTGTCCAGCGTCCACAGCTTCTCCATATCCCTTCTTCATATAGTACTTAGTATTTGATTCCTAGACATTGTTTATGACATTAGCAGAGTTAGTTTATTTTCTTAGATGCTCGTGATTAGTTGACTCCAGTCCTGGAGAATTTGTTAGACAGTAAATTATGTTATATTTCCCTAAAGACTTAGAAAATTTCTATACTTGTTATAATGGTATTTGATGATATTGAGAAATTATATGAAACAAATGTGTAGTTATGTGATGGTTGGCTAGACTAGTTCCACGATAAGCGCAATCACGACCTGTTATGATTTGCGGTCATGACATGAACAACACATAATAAGGCAAAAATGGGGGAAACAGGGCTAAACTTTCGGAACGACTGATCGGGTCGTTACATTAAGGATATGCAACATAATAGTCCTCATTCTCTTGAGAGATTTGCAACAAAAAATCTTTTGTGCAATATTCAAGAATTTGAATTTGTGTTTATGTTGCACTTGATGTTCAAGATGTTACTTCTTACAAATGAATTGAACAAAGCTTTACAAAAGAAATATCAAGACATCGTCAATGCTATGAGCTTGCTTGACCTTGCAATGGCAAGATTGCAAACAATGAGATAAAGTGAATTGGAGTTTTTGATGAATGAGGTTTGTTCATTTTGTGGTAAACAAGATATTATGATTCCCAAAATGGATGAAGACTACCCAAGGTCGAAGCGTAAGAAGTCTGATGTTTCATATGCACATCACTTTAGTGTGGAAGTATTTTATGCAGTTATTGATTTGCATCTTTATGAGCTAAATAATCGTTTTGATGTAGTGACTAGTGACTTACTCCTTGGTATGGCTTGCTTGAATCCAGACGATTCATTATATAATTTTGAAAAAGACAGAATAATAAAGTTGGTCGAGTATTATCCAAGTGAGTTTGATGCCAACAAGCTTCGAGGTCTCAGTTTTCAGCTTGATAGTTTCATTGTCTATGCTCGAACGTGTGATATCAAGTTTGTCAACTTGAAGGGAATTAAGGATCTTGCTATAGTGATGGTAAAGATAAAACTGGATCAAACTTGGTGTCATGTTTATTTACTTGTGAAGCTGACTTTGATTCCACCTGTTGCTACTGCAAGCGTGGAAAAGGCATTCTCCTCAATGAAGCTCATAAAAAATGATCTACGTAATAGCATTAGTGGATAATTTTTGAATAGTTGTTTATTTTGCAATATAGAGCGTAAGGTATTTGTAACTGTAAGCAACGATGCTATTTTAGATCGTTCTCAAAGTATGAAAACTCGCCGAGTACAATTATAAATTGATGAAGTTCATTTTTTGTGATAATGAAACTAATTATTTTTTGCTCGCTACGTTATTGTACTGTAAAAATTTATGTCATCAAACTTAATATTTATCTTAAAAGCAATGGTGAACCCATCTTCCCGGAATCTTAGATTTGCATGTGTTTATTTTAGTCTTTTAATTTAGTAAATTCCGAAAAATCATCAAAATTTCTTACTTACCCAAACAAACCCCAATCTTTCCGAAGGATTCTCCTCTTTCTCTCTTTGAGATCAACCCTATTTCTACACAGATTCTACAAGTTTTTTCTTCTAAAGCTCATAATTTTCTCTAACAATGGCGAAGAAATGAATTAATATTTTATCGATTTGAATTTTGCCATGCCTGCAATTTTGAGCTTTTTTGAGCTTCACCTTTTCTTGTTGGTGTTCTGATGACGGGTTAGCAGTAGATGTACATTAATTATTTGGCTGGATTGTTTGAATTGAATTGTCAATCAATAAATTTTGCAGGTGTTTGACTCTCCATCATTGACAACCATTAAAAAGTTTCGAAGCTTTGAATTCGAATTCGATTTTCAAAAAATATTTTTTGTTTGGATTGTGTGTTATTGCAAGCGATTATAAATATCTTATGGAGTTTATATATCGATTTTGAGGATATCTGGTGAATATTAGATTTGATTTGGCTGGATTTTCAGATTGAAATTCGAAGATGAAGTAGAAGAATACACCACATACAAAATATGTATAAGTTATATACAAAAGACATATTGTACAAAATTTGTATGAAAATTGTATCTAAGTTGTAGTTGTATTTAAATAGGTAAGAATGTTGTATGAAAATTGTAGATAAATTGTATAGTGTATAATTGGTTGTATGAAATTTGTTTTAGCATGTATGTTATTGTAGATATATCAAAGTTTGTATTAAATCTGTATGAAATTTATTTTTAATTTGTATGCTTATGTCCATACATTATTCTTTTCTTAAAATAGGTAATTATGACAAAGAGAGATAATATTTGCACTAATTATGACTTAAAATAGGTAACACGCAACTGCAAGAAGTCTTATTTAAATGAAAGGACAATTTGAAATTCGTTCCCTTCAATTACACTCTTTTTCAAGTTAAGAATCTCCAATTCAAGTCACTAATAATAAAATACATATAAATTGTAAGAAAAACTTATTTATAAGTTGATAATATACAAAACTTAGACGATTTTAATAAATAAGGTTCAAATATTATACACAAAGGAATACAATCCCTTTTAACTAGTTGTCCTTTTTGTATCGTTTGTTTAGTTTTTTTGTTTGTTTGTTTGTAATGGTGGATCAATTAGATCACGATCCAAAGTTTTTTTTTTTAGAAACTAAAATTTTATGAGAAAATATTAGACTATGATCTAAAACTTTATTATAAGTTATGACAAACGTTAGATTACAAATTAATATTATTTGAGTAAACCAAGAATTATATGTGCATATATTAGATCAGAATCTAACATTATCTGCAAGGGTATTTTTATAAGTGCTATATTTGCAAAGCTTTTTAAATTATTTTGAAATAAATTAACATAGTTTAAATAGTATAGTCAACTTAATTATTTTTATTTTTTTAAATCCTTCCCTCATAATTAAACGCCCAAATTCTTAGCTCCTCTCTCCAAAAATAAAAAAATTAAACCCCTTTTTCCTCACTCTCACGATCATTTCGACAAAGTAACAATATCTATCGGCGATGGCGTCGAGAATGTTGAGTGAGATTTAAGCACTTTGATAATAAGTTACTATAATCATTAAGTTTTAAAGAGTCGTACGTCACATTTATTCATAGTAATTGGCATATTTAAAAATAAGGATAAGAGCCAAATATATCCATGTATTATTATAAAATATTAAAATGTATCACTCGTTATACTTTGAGTTCGTATGTATCCCTATCATTGTATCATTGATTCAAATATACCTATTTTCCGTTAAGTTTGTCTAAAATGGACATCCAATCCTACGACATTTGATGAGGCAAATGCCATATGTCTTGCCACCTCAACGCCCTAACCCATTTTATCCCCCTTCCATTTTTTTTCCACCACTAAAATTTTCTTTTCCTTCACTACTATTGTCACCATTACCACTGCCATAAAAAATATTGTATTTTAAATTTTAATCTTTTATATATGGATTAGGGGCACTAAGGAGGCATGTCATGTGTTATCCAGCTCATCAAATATCACTGTGATGTAGTATTGAATGTCCATCTACGACAAACTTAACAAAAGAATGATATATTTGAAACAATAGTATTAGGGCAAGAGTTTATTTTGACCTAAGATATAACGAAAACTATATTTCAACCTTATATTTGGCCCTTTGCCCTAAAAAATATAATATTTTCGTAACACTCAAATGCTGAGTCCGCCTCTTAAATTTCAGCACAATTTTCCAACTTTCCAAAAGAAATTCCCGCTCTTTCGCCCCAAGTCGGTTGATTTCTCTCCTCCTTTCTTCTCCAGTTGAGTATATATAGGTAACAAAACAAGCAAAGCTTAACAACAATCTTTGGCTTCAATGGCTTCTTCTTCTTCCTCAACAACTTCCTGTTTTCAATGTAAAGATTCATCCTCAGCTAATTTCAGAAACGGTTGGCGCCTTCGCAATGGAAAGTTCGCTCAACTCTGTCATCTTTGCGGGTAAGTATTTATCTACTTCTCCTACCACTCCCCCACCCCCAACTTACCCCCTCCTCCCCCCAAAAATATATAGTTGTTCTCTTGGTGATAATAATTTGTGATAGAATTGGGGAAGCATTTTAAGTAGATAAATATATATTTTAAACATTTCCAAAAGTAATAAGTAACAGAATTGGCCCTCGAGTGCAAAGGCAGAAGGGAGCTTGACTGCAAGACCCGCCCGTCAAGCAAGGACGAAAGTCGGCCTTAGTGATCCGATGGTGCCGAGTGGAAAAGCCGTCGCTCAACGGATAAAAGTTACTCTAGGGATAACAGGTTGATCAATATATATATTGTACTGGGGAGAGTTGATTGGATAGGACATGACACTGATTCAGCTTAATGAGTACATGATCCTTGATAGGAGGATGTGGAGTTCGAAGATTAAGGTAGAAAGTTAGTGGTTAGTTTTTAGTTGCTCACCGATAGTCTTAGTACCACGCATGCCCCTTCATATTCTTAGATATTTATTATGTTATGTTATTTTGTTCGCTTTAGGTATTGTATACCTTGTTGCTAGTATTTAGTACTACTTATTTTTATCTCTCTCCTTTTTTTTTCTCTTCCCTCTTTCTTCCTTTCTTGCTATCCACTTCTTCTTATTACCCTTCCTGAGTCAAGAGTCTATTGAAAACAACCTCTCTACCTGCTAGTTAGGGGTAAGGTCTTCGTATAGACTACCCTCCCCGGACCCCACCTGTTGAGAACATACTGCGTGTGTATGTATTATGTACAAAAAATACACATATTGTATACACTTTTCAGTTAGCGAATGTGCAAAAGATATAATGGGGACTAAAAGTTGCAGGTATTCTGGACTGGTTATTAGGGAATAGAATCTGATCTTCCATTCAGTTTCAAAATGTCTGATCTGAAATTTTTGGACATTTCCGGTGATTTAATCTGCCAATTTCCATTGAAAGACTTCTTATTTCATATGAGTGATTGATCTTTAGATACTTAAGTCCAAGTAAGAACTTCTCTACGACCTTATTTTTCCGAGGATGAAATCAGAATGTAATCTTCTCGGGGTGAGGCGGGTTTGATAGGGTTGATCTTAGACGGTTAGTGGTTAATGTTGAGTCCACACTATCCTTTCTGTTTATCATAGCCCTGAGCGTTAATTACTGGTTATTGTTATTGCATGACATCTATCTTATGTTTTTATGCTTCTATTACTATATATTTTTATGGTTTCTGCTGATGTCATTGATGATTTGTCTCTTCTTGTTTTATTTCCGCCTTCCTGAACCGAAAGTCTATCGGAAACAGCCTCTCTGCCCCATCGGGGTAGGGGTAAGGTCTGGGTACACACTTTGTGGGATTTTACTCGGTCGTTGTTGTTGTTATTGAAATCAGAATGTAATCTCATATAGTATATTTCTTTATAACTTCTAATCACTTCCCAAAAAAGTCAATATATAACAATTCGAATTTTTGGGGACTGGACTATTAATTGCTTTATGCGTCAGAGGCGGATCCAGGATTTAAATCCTATGGGTTCAACTTTCAAGGTTTATACCATTGAATCCATTATATTTTTAAAATTATTGGTTCATATCTACTGTTTTGCAACTTTAATGAACTTCTACATATAAATTTTTAACCTGCATCGAAAGTTATGAGTTCAATTGAACTCGTTCAATACTACATTCGCCCCTCTTTGCGGTTAAAGGCGAAATGAATGACACGACGAGTTCTGAATCAGGGAACTGAGTGTCATAATTCTGCTTATAAGTTGAATGAAGTGATATCAGTCCCTCCCTTCACTTAGCTTAATATGGTGAAATATGTTGAGGCTTGTAAGGCTATTAATGAATGTGATTTATCTTTTGATTAGTTCTTATTTTCCTTCTAGTTCTGTATATGAGGCCGAGAGGTTTTGCGAGACTTTCCATAGAAGAGATGATGGCTGGAGAGATTGTGAGTCATGTGGCAAGGTGAGTGGAAAAAGGTATCGATCATAACTGTACATATAGAAACTTAGCCATGCGGTATGTTGCTCTGACTCTCTGAAAATGTAGCCGCACTCGTGTCGGATCCTCCAAAAAGGCACTACTTTTGTAGGATCCGACACGCACCCGGCTACATTTTCGGAGAGTCCGAGCAATGCCTATGTATACTTTGTAAGCTCTGCGGAGAAAAGTTTTAAGCAGTAATATTTTTTCTTTGCAGTTGGTCCATTGTGGATGTATTGTGTCATTCGACGCATATCTGCTGTTGGATTTTGGTGGAATTATATGCATGGAATGCTCAAAGAAGAATTTCGTTCTTGTAAGAATTTTTAAAGTATTTGATTTTACCAGTTAACTGTCTTTTACTCCCACAATCATTTCTCAATATTTGTTGGAATGATTCAAACAGCCGCTCTACCTTCACAAGGTAAAGGTGAGGTCTGCGTACACTCTATCCGCAGACCCTACTTTGTGTGATTACACTGAGTTTGTCGTTGTTGTTGATTCTTTAAGAGTCAGCATATGCTGCCTCCATCCTTTGAACTATGTCTGTCTCAATTGCGATCCTTATCTTCTCCCTACCCTTTGAACTTCTTCTAAACGTGTTAAAGCTCAACTCTTTTAGATTAAAACTATATGGGGATGCTTCAAGATGCTGCTCTTTTTTTAATGAGAAATGTATATTTTTAGCCTCTCCCAAAGATAAGGGCTGCCGGGTACACTAAGCTCCCATTATGAGCGCGGTACGAAGAAGGGCCGGACCACAAAGGTCTATTGTATATACGCAGCCTTACCCTGCATTTCTACAAGGGGTTGTTTTCACGGCTCAAACCTGTGGCCTCCTGGTCACATGGAAACAACTTTACCATTTACGCCAAGACTCCCCTTCTCGCTCCCAAAGATAATAGCCGATAAATATATATTTTTTTCGTATATATGTGTGTTTTATACATATTTTATATACTTTTTAGCCAGCGAGTGCAACTAGTTTCGACCGTCCGCCCAACTTTGTATTTTGCCCTTCTTTTGTTCTTTTGTTGTTCCTTTTTAGGATGAGGAAACTAAAGTTATAAAGTTATATATCATATTCTTTGTAGGCAAGGAACCATTGCTTGCCTCATGAAAGCCAAGTACCAACTGGAGAATCTCAGCCGGTCCCGTTAGATCTTGGTATTGCCGGTTGCATCCGCTAATAAAGCATGCATTTTTAACTGAGATTAGTGAATTAATTGATGATAGTAGTATAAGGTCAGTAACATGTTCCAGTTCATCGGAAGTCAGTGGCGAAGCCAGGTATTTGTTCAAGGGTGTTCAAACTTGAAATAAGTGAAAAAAATTCTGTTATATACGTCTAAAATTTAATATTTTACCTATATACGCGTGTAATTTTCTGACGAAGGGTGATCAGTTGACTATCCTTTATAACATGTAGCTTCGCCTATGATCGGAGTACTACTTAAGTTTTAAGAAAACCATCTGAAGATGATACATTCCTACTTCCTTCTACTTGTGTATGAGATATTATCATCGATCCTGACAAGTAGTTGTTTGTTTTTGTAGTTACATTTATCGGATTGAACCAGGAAAGAAATTGGTCATGGGATTAAGGAAAAGTTCTGCTGGTTCTACCACCTCATAGGTATGCAAGACATACTCTTCTGATTTTGTTTACTAAACCAACTAAAATTCTGCATCTTTTTAAGATAATTTCTAGCTCATCAGCATGCTTTATTTATGATAGAATCGTGCCTATATTTTGCCCTTTATTTAATTATATGCGCTGAAATATAATAACAATAATAATTTGAAAAAAAAGGCAGCCCGATGCACTAAGCTCCCGCTATGTGCGGGGTCCGGGGAAGGGAATAATAAAAGTTCTCAAGAAGCGATTCGCAACTAGTAGATATCACATGCATGGATTTTTTTTTCTTCAATTGTGTTATATCTTTAGCTAAAGTTATATTGATTCCAATGATTGTAGGTCGTTCAAGACAACTTCTTTCCATGTGATTTTAGGTCTACCCCGACCCCGTTTGACACCTCCACTCACCATAGTTTCACACTTATAGACTGGTCGACGCAGGACATGACCAAACCATCTCGAGCGACTTTCTCTTAGTTTATCCTAAATGCATGCTACTTGCAATTTCTGGTGAATGCGGTCATTTTTAATCTTATGAACACGTCTATCATCTCTTCACACAAATCTTGTGGATATGTTAGACATTAGCGGCCCAATAATCAGTATCATATAACGTTGATGGTCTTATACATGTTCTATAGAACTTATGTTTCACTTTGGTAGGCATCCTTCTATCACATAACACCTCGATAGTACTTCTCCATTTCAACCATCCTATTTTAATCCTATGAGTAACATCATCTATTTTTTGAGAATGATATCATTCCGTTCCCTTGAAACAATAAGCCTAGATATCTAAATTGTTTTCATTTTGGCACCGCAATCCCGTTTAGTCTCACCTTAACTTTACTCTTCTCACGCTGACTAAACTTGTCGAGTTTCCCTTAGTCGACTGAAAAAAAAGTTTGAACCTCAATACCAAAAACGGACTCATGAAATATCACGTTAAGTACCTAACAACTGGTTATCTTCAGGTAATAAATTATTACACTGGAGAATTATTTCACTTATAGTTTTACACCATTTTATTGCTGGCTGTGTTATAAACAGGTTGTTTGCAACGACAATCTGATGATGATTTTGATACTTTGGTTAATGCCCTTTAACCGTGATCCCTGCCCCCGTTGCCCTGGATGCTGAAGTTATATGTGAACCCTACAATATCGTCACATAATCTACTAAGTGAAAGATTGTGTTGTTCTACAGGTTTCAGCTCGACATCCTGGAACAGGACTGGCTACACCTCAATGCATTTGGTTATGTATCCATGGGAGCTGTTGGTGTTATATCTGTGCAAACTATCCAAACATCTTAGCAGCTCAATGTCTAGTCATCGCGATGCCTTCTTTAGCCTATGCCTGTTTGAATATGTATATGTTTCTCTTTTTTGTCACAGAAGTTTCTGCATGTAAAGAACAACAAGAACGACATACCCAGTGTATTCCCACAAGGATAATGTATACACAAACCTTACCCCTACCTTTATGGAGGTAGAGATGTTGTTTCCGACAGACTCTCGGCTCAAGAAAAACAGTTCTAAGCTGAATTCTGCATGTAGAGAAGTCATAACTTATTTTGAACCTATATTCTAGTAATATGAAGAGCAGTAGATAGCTCCAGCAAAAGAGTCTCAAAATGTTCTAACTCCTCCCTTTGACCTAATATTAGTTTCATCTATTCCCCATGTCAGGGACCAGACTTTAAAAGGCCAGCTCGGTGCACTAAGCTCCCGCTATGCGCGGGGGCTGGGAAGGGCCGGATCACAAGGATCTATTATACGTAGGCTTACCCTTCATTCTACAAGAGGCTTTTTTCACGGTTTGAATCGGTGACCTCCAGGTCACATGGCAACAAAGGAACTAGACTTTAAACATTTAAATCTTTTGCAGCAAAGGAGGGGCAGAAATGCATCCAAGTTTGGAGGTTGTGAAAAAGATCATGAGTTTGTGTGGTAGACCGTCCCGGCTTTTTCGTCTTCCCGGGAAGGAAGAATTTATAAAACGAATGGTTTTTCTTTAATACTATATAGTCAAATCTCTCTATAACAACACTTCTCTATAAAAGTCAAGCTTTTTCGGAACCAATTTTTATGTTATGTTATAATATATGTTATTTATAACAACACTTCGCTATAACATCCAAAAATATTCGGAACAAACGAGGTTGTTATAGAGATGTTTGACTGTATTATTTATTGTTGTATATGGATGGATATATAGTATTATGTATCTATCTATCATCTGTTATATAATATTATCTATCTATCTTTCATTTTGTTGTTGTTATTATTATGGTTGTTGTTGTTGTTGTTGTTAAGCAAGTGACCTTTTTGTGACTCGTACATTCTCCAACTTGCTACGGCTCACCGCGAGGTTTCAATTTACTTGTATATAAATGGTAATTGAGTATATAAAATGTAATTATAGTAAAACTTGAGTAGGAAGGGTAATATAGTTTCATATAGTGTATAGGAATGTAAAAAATCCTCTAACTAATTATTCTACCTACAAATATTAATCAACAGATCCATAGAAAACTGAATATTGTAGTCTATAATTTCCTAGTAATGCATAGATCTCCGATAGATACTTTCATGTTAATAACTCTATTTGTATACTTCCTCAAAAACTTGTTCAGTGTTTGGAGAACATGCCTTGAGTCAAAGACGAGAAATCACACTCTTTTGTTGATTGTGTAGAACTTGATGAAAGTGTGGTTGCTGCATCTTTGCTCGGTACAGAGGCGACTGTACCATTGCCTGAAGAATTCTTTCCCGTTGGGTAAACACTGCAATATACAAGAGGAAATATAAAAATATCAGTCCAGATTTTTTGACAGAAAGATGTTATAGTCAGAGGTGGATTCAGGATTTTGGTTCTATAGGTTCACGACTCGGTTCGAACCACATAATCCATCACCTTGTTTGAGTTCTGGATTCATAGTTCAATGTTTTCAACAATTCCAATATATTTTACACAGATAAATTCATGCCTAGGCAAAATGTAATAGTTTCAAATGAAACCATATGTAGACTACTAGATCCGCCCCTGGTTATGGTTCCAAAACCATTTAAGCAAAGTACAAAATTCAAATTTAGTTCAAAGTTCAACACATGTCTTGTCTCAGAAGCTGATAGATGATATCTAGAAAAAAGAAAACTCTCTCTTCGCGGTAAATCGTAATAAAACATCAGAGACAGATTGTCATAAATTTGTAGTGGATGCATTGCTTTCTCAAGGAAGCTTTCATGTTATGGTTTGACTAAATTAGCTGCTATGATCTCTCAAATTTTTAAAATAAAGGGGAAAGATTACCATATATGACCATCTAATAGATCTACGGCATGCCCTGTTTCAGTTGATGGTTAATTTATTCATTTGACTCTGTTAACTCTTTTACTAAACTCCGTCTATGTGAGGATGGTTTCCGCAGGCTGGCAGCCGGCGTAAAACTTGCCAAATTCATATATATGAGTCCTCGTTGTACAGATAACATGGTGAGTAAGGAGTCATATTGGCGACCCCAACTTGTTTGGGACTGAGGCGTAGTTGTTATTGTTTAACTCGTTTATTATTGCTACAGTTCATTTTATGCTTCAGGACAGAAGGTGTAATCTGAAGTAAAAAACCTGAAGATAGGCTATATCTAATTAACAACTAATTTTTTTTTCTTTTAAAAAAATATATTTAGACAGAACCTATCCATGTTTTTCACTTCAGATTATGCCTTAAAAAAAAATTAAAATTTGTTGCATCTAAATCTAGCTGTTACGAACCAATCTACAGTCCACAAATGACATAGAACGAGAAGTAAGTACCTCGATGTTGAAAGTGGCACAGAGTTTCCAGCTAAATGTGTTGCTCCCCCAGTGCCCACCTAATTTACAAGCAAAGAAAAACAGTTTTTAGCAGAGTTTATAGGCAATATTTCAATAGAAAACACAACATTCATGCATTTTTGACCTGCAAATATTTTTCCAGTTCCGTCTTTCCACCGGCTGGCATCGTCATTCCAGGGAACTGGTAGCCTACATTTGGCCAACTTTGATTCACTATATTGGATCCATTTGGTCCTTGTTGAACATCCCCAGAGATTTTTAAAGCGCCACTAGCAGCGGCAGCAGCCGTTAGAAGAGACTGTTGTTGAGCTAGCTGGGCAAGTTGTTGCTGATGCATAGCAAACGGGGACACCATATTGGACTGCAGAAAATTCAACATCATTTTTAAATAAAAGGAATTTGACTATATAGATTATGCCTCAATAACATAGCTGGTTACGGTTGACTATATGAATCCTTACTGACCATGCAGCCCCTATTAATTTCTTCTTAGGCCCATATTGTACAATAATGATGATGATAGACATTTTATACATTTTCTCTTGACATATAAATCTCGACTAAAAGACTCCTAGAGAACTTAATACCTAAAGTGAACATACTACCGTGATTAAAATTTACTCCCAAGTAATAGGTATCGCCAATATAGAAACTTTATTTTTCCATTATGCCTTATTGTGTGGATTCCAAGAGATTGTAGGTTTTTTGAGACAATTTCCTTACCATGTAATTTTAGGTCTACATCGCCCCTTTTTAACACCTTCACTCACCATGTTTTCGCAACTGCAGAATTGTAGCTGGAGGTCGGCACAAGACCTGACCAAACCATTTCAAGCGACCTTCTCTCATTTATCATTGATGTGTGCTGGTTGCACCTTCTAAAATAAAAAAGACGAAGAACAACTTAAAGCTCCAGTTCTAAATAGCGATAATACCTTGTCAAAAAGGCTCATGATATCATTTTTGACATCTTTTGGAAGCTTCTCGGTCAGGGAAGAAGTTGAAATTGATGATGACAATGATGGTGAATCCTTGAATAAATCTTCTACTGCAGAAGCAGATTGGGATTTCCGATGATCAGATTTTGCAACACCAGTTTTTGCTGCTGCTATTGCTTCTTGAGCGGCTGAGAATTTTACAAGGTTCGATTAGAATAAAATGTGCTAAACAAATGACATAGCAACTGCAATACAGATCCCCAAGAATATTCAAAGCTGTTTTTTTTATAACCATGGTGTCCAGGCCAGCTTGAGCGCACCTCGACTGTTCCACGGGATACCCTGCTATCTCCCACCAGCAACAGGTATCAGGTAACTCCATCCACCAACTTGGACATATGAGAAAAAATCATCTAGTGTTTTTGTCTCCGATGGGATTTGAACTTGAGACGCAGGTTGTCAACCTATTTCATTGACCACTAGGCCACACCTTGGGTGCTCAAGTTGTTGCTTTTATCAAACTATTATTCAGCCCTTTTTTATCCCCTCCGCAGGAGATCCCCACTTTGCTCCCTTGGTGACTCGAACCAGCGATCAGGGTTCATTCACCCTCACTCAAAAGTAGAAGTACGGAATAGAAAATTAGAAGTCAGTTCTAACAAAACGGTGACTTAACGTACATTGAAAACCTGTCCACAAGTTATCACCTACAGAAGCAGCTTCTGCTCCATTGTCATTTGGAGAATCCATAGAAAGCATGTCGAAAAGATCAGTAGCAATATCAACTTTAGGAGGATCGTCAACTTCTGCGACCTGCTTTGCAGATTCAATGACTGCAATTGGTTGTGTCTTCTGACTTGTCTGCTGAGGAACCACACACGAAGATACCTTTTCATGAGTTGAACAAAATGATTCAGAGTTTGGAACATAGTTTTGACATACTTGCTCTGGCGCTTTTGGAGGCAGAGGTATATTGAATCTAGCAGAAGGTATATCTTGCTTTATGGTAGGGCGTTGTATGCTTATCCGCTCATTAGAAGAACTGCTGGAGTTAGTAGCATGCTCGTGGCCAGTTTTATCACGACGTTTTTGACGTTGCACTGTGGCCAACTCTTCTTGAACCTTGGAGACTGATTTTTCCTTCCCATTCTTAGGGATCCACCTCTTCTCTTCATATCTAAACAAAACACAGATACTGCCTTAGATGAGTCGCAAAATACTAGATTGAAGGATCAAGGATTGCTTAAGCCACGGATTAGTAAAGACATACTTTGCACGGATGAAATTCTCAATACCAGCTCTATCATAATTTGGAGGAAGCTCCGCTTCCCAATCACTATTTGCCTTCTCGTTTCCCATTGCTGTACAGCATCAAATAAGGGATCACGTACAATTAAGCTATTTATGTAACAGATCAACAGTTTTAGGCTACTAACCATGTATCCCGATAGAAAATAAATAGGCACTCAAAACTGTAAGAGTTTAAAAAAGGGACTTACATCGAATAAATGCAACTTGTTCAGGAAGCCATGTATCTAAAGTAGCTGATCGAACCTGCAAAAATTCGCAAACAACAGAAAACATAACAAGATTTTGAAACAATAAGCATCTTTCACAAATCCAACAATAGTCATTAAAAAAACAAAAAAAATATCTAGAAACACATGAAGGCATGGAAATTCATCGCACATGGTCCAGATACACATCAGCGTGCATTTATAAGAAAAACAAGGATCAACACATTTACCATACATAAAAAGTGGATTAGACCGTAAAAGCAGAACAAGGGATGATTATTGAGGTTAGGAATGTAAAAGAGCTGAGCCAATTTGAGCTTTCAACAAAATTGGCTTGCCTAAACATATCCATAAGGGAGCTCAAGCACAGATCGGCATTGACCAGAAACCCAAGAGCTGGAGCACGGCTTGAATGATATTCGACAAGGCTCAACGTCACTTGGTAGGCTCTCTAGACTTCATAAACATTTTTAAAAAATGGAATCCACTATACCACGTGAATCTAAAAAAGAGAAAGAACATCATATATAAACAGCAATTGGAGTAAATATACATATTTAGATCTCGGATGAAGCTGACATAAGAATGTCACAAAATTAAGCATATTTTCGAGTTCCAAAAGAAACTCAACAGCCTGATCACCAGTATACCACCATATCATCAATAGATATGTTAAAGATCACAGAAAGCATGTTTTGCTTACATTCTCATAATTGATCTATCAAAAGCAAGCACGGCTCAAGTTTCATGTAAGGCAGAAATGTATGCGTTGGGGACAAACATGAAGGCATGCTGAGACGAGACGTTCACAGACAGTCATTTCTAAGGTGAATCAATAAACGTAGAGTCATCTCCATCTCGGTGATCTATGGATCAATGTATTTCAGTAGGGTGCTGTCAGCTGGAAAAGGATAAAATAAGTATACGCTTCACATAATATTTAGTAGTTCAAATGGTTCTTAAGTCAATCAAACATGCACTATAACTATTGCACCATTTCATAGTTCAGACAAATCTAGCAAATCTCACATATGATGACGGATTGACGGTAGAATAGTCAATAAATTACCTTTGATATGTGCACACCTAGACTTCTGTGGATTCCGGAGCATTGCATGCATATGAAAATCCCCAGATTCACACTTGCCCATCGAGGACCTCTGCGTTGAATAAAAAACGAAGAATACGCTAAAGGCAATTCCTGTTTAATATCAATAATCCTCACAAAAGCATAAGTTCTGATTTCCACAATATCAAATTCAAATATATCCTAGTACATACTTGGCTTTGCAATCTGCACACTCCCTATTATCTGGCAACTTAAGGAGTCCTTCCAAAATCTGCCAACAAACACAGTCCGGCATTATATAGAACATGAATGCGCATGTAAAAGGAAAATGAAAACAACCAGGAAACAAACGGTGTAGGCCAAAAGCACAAGTGAGTTCAAAAATATTTCACTGGTGACAATCTTCCCTTCCCTTCCCTTCACTGGTGACATGCTGGAGAACCTAAATTATTGAATATTGCAATATAATGCAACAGGTTCAAATGGAGCAAATTGGATAGTGAGGACTGAGAATTCATATAGTCGATCCCAACTAGCTTTGAATTGAGGCGCAAGTGACTTTGTTGTTGTTGTCAACTATGTAACAAACTTATCATCAGAATGATTTATACGGATAATTACATTTATTGTTTAATAGTTTCTAACTTCCATTCAGTTTAAAATGTTAGCTAGAATTTCATTAATCACAAGGTTCACTTATTAATTATCAATAGAGCATAGTTACATATATAATTGAAAAAAAGGATCATAAAACTCAAATCTCAAATAAGATCATAAGAACAACAAACGATATTGATCCACCAAACAATAACGAAAAGCTAAACCCCCGGCTATCAAAATCGAAATAAGAACAAAGGCAATAAGACTCAAGGGCGTGGCATAGTGGCCAATGAACTACGTTAAGAATCATGCAGAGGTAGAGCGGATTGTTCAACCAGTGCCAGTCAGACAGGGGCGGCCCGACGGATTTTGTGGCCTAAAGCCAAACTTTATAAGGGGCCTTAACTTTTTAATTTTTTTATTATTTATTGGATGCCCATTTTTTTAGCTTTTCTTAGATACAAAGTTATTTAATTTTCTTATAATGAACAACTCCTAATAAGTATTTCTCAATTGACAATATAGCTAATCCACTTAACCTTTCTTGTGACATTGTTGCTCTTAGGTAAGATTTTATCAATTTTAATTTTGAAAACTTCTTTCCGTCGAAGCAACGGTAACATGAATTATGAACATTATTCCATAAGCAATTTAAGCATTTGAAAAAGAATTAAATCTTTTTATTTGATTAAGTGTATCAATTAAACTGTTATCTTCTGATTGTACTATTTTTCTTAATATTTTTAATTTAGAAAATAAATCTAAACCATCAATATCGAATTGATTATTATGCTTTAAGAAACATTCAAGATTAAGGCAATATTTTTTCAAATTTCCAAGATCTACCGATCTGAGTTTTTACTGCCAAATAGAAAACCAACAATATTTTCATATGCTTCGAATTGTTCAAATCTATTTTGAAGTGAAAAAATAGTCTTGCTTATTATGTATTAAAGTATCCAACTCTAATGTACTCTTCCAAAGATTTTGACATTTCATTATCAACATTCGCATCAAATTGTTATTGATATATCACACCTTTCTTACGAATTTCAGGTTCGATATTCATTTCAAATGCAATTTCCTTGGTAGAAATCACAACATTTGCAATCCTTCTTCTCTATATTTGTTAGAAAGAAATCAAATTATTTCACTTTACAGAACTCCTTTTTAAACTTATACATAGTCTATTGGGTGTAACAAAAAAATGGGCCCCCACAAATATAGGGCCTAAAGTGGTTGCTTTATGGAAGGGCAACCCCTGCAGTCAGACTTTTGATCTTAAGGTTTCAGGGAAATATATGACCGTTTTTAACATATACGCACAATATTTCAAGAATATTTGTCGAGGTTAACCGGGTTCGATGACCCCTCTTCTCTATACATAGGTCCGCCTCTGAAATCATGAGGTCTCAACTTCAAATTCCAGCAAAGGCAAAAACACTGTGTGATTTTCCGTTCTATCCAACCCTTGGTGGATAGAGTACATGCAGTGGCGGAACAAAATTTTTGACAAAGGGGTATCAAAATATAAAAAAGATAAACGCTCGAAAAAACGAAGGGAATTTAACATGCAATATATATACATAAAAATATATTATTTACCTAACCACACAGTTATTCTTCCCGCCCCTTCGTATAAGGTGGCTCCGTCATTAGGTACATGTGCTGTTGAGAGGTATTAGGTACCCGTGGAATAAGTCGAGTGCATGCAATCTAGCTCGGACACTACCGTTATAAAAAAGAAGTGGAATTCAAAAGCAATAAGAATGAGAATAGCGGATACCTTTGTGTGCTTGGCATTGAGTTCCTTTGTAACGTTGGCCTTCTCATTCATAATGGCGCCGGTCGGAGCTACGTACGGAAATGGAGAAAAAAAAAATAGGAATTTACAATCGCCGATCCAATTCTGAAAGGAGAAATCGCAATATCGTTTTAGATATAACTGAAAGGAGAAATCGCAATATCGTTTATGATTGGCTTATTATGTATTTAATTTTTTTTTCTCCAAATTAGCTTCAAAATGTTAATTATCATCCACGAATAATGTTAGTTTAGATAATTTGCTCAAATTTATTACTCCGTAGAAATTACCAGCTGTGTCCATTTATAAATAGTTCATTACAAAAATTGGTCAATTCATAAAATATTACTAATATTAGCCAAATAATACTAATATTAGCCAATTAGTTATTTATAGCAAAAAAATGTCAAAATTTTGTTTTCTTTTGAGTAAGTGTTATTATAATAGATTGTGTACATCTTATGGAGCTTGAATCTCAGTTTTGGGATGATTTGGTGAAGTTTTGAGGTGGTTTGAAGTGAAAATTCAAGTAAAGACTGAACATGGAAAAAAAATGATGTGTGTATCACACACTGTGCATCATATTTGTATCAATTGTGTATCGCATGTATATCTGTGTGTGAGAAACATGCGTAATACATGTTTGATACATATGTCGCAGAAGCATTTTTTGAACTTGATTTAATTACGAATCTTGATACAAACCAGTCCAAATCACCTCCAATCTTCCTCAAATTTTGTATATAGACTTATCTATATGTTTTCAATGAATTTCAATTATATCCATTGAAAAAGTTTCTTTTTTGTTTACATTTTTTGAATATTGTACTTTTAAAAAAAATATTTTATCACCTTATTTGCTACCTCATCCATGAAATTTCCTTTCGGTCTTGCATCTAATATTGTTAGTCACGCTTAAAAATATGGAAGGAGATTTTTATATGTGATTCTTTGAGAGAAAAAAACCTTATTTATCTGGTTTTTTAATTTTATATGTGCTTGGCTAATTTTGGTAAGTTTATGACTAATGGCTAGAGGTTGGTAAATTGAGACTATTTGGGACATTTGTGTAAGTTTCCCTTATTATATTGTCTGTTATTTTGGGAAAATTTCACATAAGAACAACTGGGCTAGCCCACATTTTAATTTACAACCAACTGTCACACCTCCTTTTTCACCCGGTAAGGGTAATAATGGAGTTTTTCCACTTTAAGTGACATTATTCGATTTTGGGATTTATTTTATCCGTTTCAGAGTTCCACCCGGATTTTTTACGGTGTTCCGGGACACCATTTATTTATTTAGAAGTCCCAAATCCGAGGAATTTTGACTCCGTTTAAATTGTCTGCGAACCAGAAATCCGGGTAAGGAATTCTGTTAACCCAGGAGAAGGTGTTAGGCATTCCCGAGTTCCGTGGTTCTAGCACGGTCGCTTAATGATTAAACTTGGCCTAAGTTGTTTAATTACTGCTTGCATTTTTATATCTTTTACCGCTTTTATTATTCTTTTGTATTCAAAGAATTATTTGAGGCGGGTCACGTATGCGTAAACCCGTAGAGTTTAAAATGTGTCTAAAATCATATCACGCGGACGTGTACACAATTCTTGACGCTGGACTCGTTTAATAAGATAAATAAAATGCGCGAGCGCGTATTTTTGTTTTGTTGTAAAAAGGAAATCGGAATCACATCACGCGGGCATGTACGTAATTCCAATAATTTTTAGAAATTCGTTCCTAATAGTGTCTCTACGAGTGTTCATTTTAGTCTTATTTGTGTTACGTAAACGTATACACAATTTGAGAAAAAGGTATCTTTTAGTTGTTTTCATTCAAAGTTACGTAAAACGTATACGTTGACGATTAATTTATCTCTCCAAGTTCACGGTAGTCTCTATCCTAAAAGCTTTCGGGATCGATTATGTCTAAAGTCCATTGCTAAATCGTGTCGTGAAACATGGGTTATGGCCTAGTCTAGCCCAATTTGACCACTTTTAGGCCTCCTAGTTTTAGCTAACTGTCAAGACGATAAGGCCGTGCAGATAGATACATGTCAACAATAGAAATACAAAGAAAAACATTCAACTTCATAAATTTAGAAACTACGTAAAAAGCAGTAAACATACACAACTATTATAGAACATGGAGTATATAGATTTATTCATTTCAAGTAGTCTAAACGTAATGCCGCATGATTCTTAATAAAGTCTGCGGATCTATGAATTCTGAAGTCCCCAAAATATTCTTGAACATCAAATCCTATTCTTCCATATAAGTCATTTTTAAGAATTTCAACAAGTATTGGAACTATATTTTTAATCTGGATGTTTTCTCACGTCTAAGTAACTTAGCAAAACCATTGGTTGCAATTTTAACTCATTTTTCAGAATATTAGACTATCTAAAATGCATGTTTAAGTTGATGTTGCAAAAATCTGAAACTAGATTGCGCATATTCGTTTGAAATTGCAAACAGAACGTCCCTTCTTACATTACAAGAGTATCTAGAAATAATTACATTTATTGTCTACCAAATGATTACAAATTCAAATTAAAAAAAAAAAAGAAAGGGAGATCATGTCGTTAAGCTACAGCTTCCTCAAAATCGAACCCCTGGGGCTATCACGCCTATGCTTGTGATTGGCTATCAAGAAGAAACCAAAGGAAAGGAACCTGTTTGCATCTCGTGGAATGAATCTATTCATAGAGAGGATTAGATTCAACTCCAATCGTGCTAGCTTAAACGGAAAACAGCTACTTAATGCTTTAACTGAGAGAACTAACTTAACATATTCTAGTCCTCAAGTTTGCATACAAATTATAGCTAGAATTCATGCAGTAATTTGACTACTTTTAGGCATTGGTTAAGGAATAAATCTGGCCATAAAGGAGGTTAGATTCAATCCTTAATGATGCTCTTGAGTGAACAAAGTATTTTCAAACCCTTTATGGAATGAATCTGACCATAAAAGGGGTCAGATTCAGCTCCATAGGTTTTATACTTGTTCTTCTTGCCGACAATACCGTAATCTGACTTTGTAGGCTTTAATATAGAGAACAAATCTGATCGTTTGAAAGGATTCAGATTCCTTACTCTAAGAAGCCTTCTGACCACTCCTTTTATCTCAAAAAGAAGATAGTTTTATCAATATGAACTACTATGTTGGCACTATTGTGGGGTGAATTTGACCATTGAAAGGTCAAATTCATCACCCTAGTGTCTTTCTGCCTTACTAACAAACTAAGAAGCAAATGGAAAAATGGAATTTAACTAGCAAATACCTACTGACTTCAGGAATAAACACACATATGCAGATTTGTTATTATCAACATATTAACCAGTCCTGCTTTCAGATTTTCACACCAGATAATATAACAACAATTCAGTTATAGAAGAAAACAAAATGAGGTTCACATTTTTTAATCTTGCAATAATATTAAACAGTTACATACCGTTTGAAAAGAAAGTCAATCCAAACCTTGACCAAATAAAGGTCAAGTAGCAGCAGATAACAAAAACAGAGGCGAGATCAACATCAGCCACAAGCTTAACCAGATGAAAAGTAGCAGCAGTAAAGAAAACCAACCCAGAGTTTGAGAATATAAGCAAACGATCTTTGCGAATCAAAACACCAAACAAAAAAGAGCCATTGTCATATGTTTGGAAATGGTTTTTAGCGAGCCGGGATGGCAGATTCAATTTTCAGAAAAGAGTTTGTAAAATATGAGATAATGTTTCTTCAGTAAAAATTTCAGTCTCCAAAAAGAAACTTTTTTAGTGTCCAAAAAAAAGTCCCGAATATGTAAAAAGAGAGTTTACTTATAGAGAGCTCAAGGATGGGATATGCTTTGGCATATTCCTTATCCAAGAGCTGAAAATAGTACATGTACAGCTGTCAAATCTTGTCTTATTGGGCAACTGTACCTCCTTCTAGAACATTCTACTTATTTCAGACTTCTTCCCCTCTTAAAGTTACTGTTTTATCCCCCTAAAAATCTGATTTTACCAATCTAGAATGTTCCTGGGTTATTATTTAAACATGGATTAGTTAACCCTAGTTTTAGTTAACTACGAGTTATTCTTTAACTAGGGTTAAGTTAATTAGTTAAAGGTTAATTGATTTAGTTCTTATTAGTCAAACTAGGTTTAGCTTGTTACTTAATGTGAATCAATCAATTTAATTCCTTAACCTAAGTTAACTGATTTAGTTTGGTTAATTCCACCCGATTACCTAAAATCAGAAACTTAATTAACTATTAAGCCTTGGTTAACTAATTTATTTTAGTTAATTAATCTTAAACTAATTATCTTAGGCATATTTTAGGATTTAGTTAATTACTTAAGAGACTATTAGACTAGGTTAACCTATTAAACAAGTCTCTTTTATAAACTATTGTTAATTAGGTTAAACTTGAGTTAGGATTCAACTAAGTTAATCCATGACCATACACTGGTTCAGGATTAACTAATTTCTTAATTAATGGGGTAATTAACCAACTATCCTAACAGGTTCTTGAACAAAAATCAATTGAACGATCTAGGGCAAGGAAACACAATCGTCAGAAGTAAACCTATTACTAAATGAAGAATTCATCACAGCAACCAAACGTGAACGATGGACAGACAACAAACAATGAACAATGAAAAAGGGTCAAACGGAATCTAGACCTAATCAGTAACGAAGAGAGAAAGAGAAAAGGAAACTAACCCTAGACAACAATAGAATTAACAATAATTAACGTAGTTGCATAATAATGATGTTAATGTAAACGAGGACAAACAGGAAATCAGTAACTAATTAAATAACAAAAGAGAGCTAATTAAATAGAAATTAACGAAAAACCAGTAATTAACGTGATTTTTTGTTTCGATATTGCATAGAAGTAGTAAAGAAAGAAGAATACCTATTAAAAGGGTTTGGCCGGAAAACTCGAAGGTCGCCGGACTTGGACAGATTCCGGCAGGGTTTGAAAATGACTCAAACCCACAGAAATCAATAGCCCTCGTTGAGAGTTATCGATCCGTGTAGGTTAGAGCCATTAAAAGTTTCTGAGCCGTCTTGTAGAGGAAAGCTAGGGTTTCGGATTTTCAGATTTGAAATTGCTCGTTTCCCGTTGGGTTTTTTAGAAAACAAATTATGGGAGGTGGTTGAGGATGAAGAGGTGAGTGTCTGAGTGAATTTTGGTTTGGATTGGTGGAGCTCCGCCGCCGGAGGCGATTTCCGGCCGGCGGAGCAAGGCGGAAGGATGGTGGTCAGACGGCGGGAGACGGTGGGGCTAGCCGGTCTCTAGAGATGAGGGAGGGAGACGGACAAAACAAAGGGGGGTGTAATACTTTGCAAATGGGGGGTGGGGTAGTTTTAAGACNAGCGGAAGGATGGTGGTCAGACGGTGGGGGACGGTGGGGCTGGCCGGTCTCTAGAGATGAGGGAGAGAGACGGACGAAAGGGAGGGGGGTGTAATACTTTGCAAATGAGGGGGTGGGGTAGTTTTAAGATAATTATATAGTTAATGGATAATTAGTTCCCAGCGGTTGGATATGGGAATATCAACGGCTAAGATCCTCTTAATTACCAAACGGGGTCATTTTTTTGAAGCTGGGGGTCAGGCTGGGTTTGGTTAGACTTGGGCTTGGGTCGTTTGAGTGTTGAGGAAGTGAGTTTTGGGCCTGGGTAGATTTAGCCCAAGTCCGTTTGGCTTATTTTTAATTAAAAGATTCTCCTAAATTAATTAAACTAACTTAAAATTAAACTAAATGCAACAATTAGTTTTAATTCTAGTCTGTGTTCAATTAACTAATTAAGAGTCATATTATTTTAAGTACCCCTAGTCATTTAAAGGCCGAATTTCACAATTTTGTTGGAAAAAATAATTACATCAAGGAATTAAATATTAATCGATTTATGTCAAATAGTTATATTTATTTAGATGTTAATTACGTGCTTAATCGTGCCATTTTAAATTATTTATGTATTTAAATGACGGATTAAGGTTACACAATATAAAATAAATTCGCAAATAGCATTAAAATTCAACAAAAATCCGTAAAACAAATTAATTTAGCGAGATTTTGTAGATTTATATGATAGGTAAAAATCACGTGCTCACACCAACTAGCCCAAAAATAATACGTTAAGATTACTATTTAAAACCAACATCCAACTCCAATATGTTCTCGAAATTACTATTTAATTTTTAAAAAAAAAATCTCGAGCGTTTAAGTTAAATTTCGAATCAGTACGTAATTGTGACTCAAATATTAGTTCAACAAACAAAATTCATTTTGGTGGTGAAAATTAGATTTTTAACAAGCTTAAATATGTGGGTTTAAATTTTGAATTTGATTTTGTGATAAATTTGGAGTGGATGTTATTTAAATTTGTTAGAAATAGTATAAGGAGGTTATATATAAAATTTGAAGTCATTTAGTGGAGATTTGTACTGGTTTTGAACAAGAATTGCAACCAAAAATCGTGGAAGAATTTCGTCCACAGACGCTTGTATAAAGGTGTATAAAAGATAAGATGTGTTTATACACTCATATACACTATTATACAACTGACTTCGTCTTCTTCCTTGCGTCTTTTCTGAAATTTAACTTTTCAATCAATTAGAAAAACACCCAATCCAAACAACTAACAAACTCAAAAAATCCTATTTCCAAAAGAAAAGCTTTGAATGGCCTACAATGGTGTACTCCTAGTCTTCAATTTTCTTACGTTACAACCCGGTGACACGGGAGGAGTGGGGGGGGGGGGGGGGGGGGGGAAGGGGGCAGAGAATACACGGCCCCTTGAAGTATATGTAGAAGATGTGAGAAAAAGAGTGAAAGCAGTGATTGTGAGAACACAGATTTAACTCACATAGCTTTTACAATCAATGGTCGTAAGAACACGAATTCTGAATTTGCTGGTGCTTTCAAAATATGTACAATTTATCGGATAAAACTTAAAAACATGGGGACAAAATACATAGTTTACCCACTGACCTTGCACCCAAATCCTTCTTACACACCTCTCCACCACGGACAACCTTTTACACACCGAATCGAACCTTTGTAGAGTGTGTTTAAGAGATACCATTTTACCCATGTGGTCAGTGCTTATCTTTACCATCAAATGAAGCGCGTGAACAGGAGAATTTTTGTATCAAATTTTAATTTTTTAGTTTTATTTTTGTTTTTATTTTTTAAAAATAGGATCATCTTTTTCCTTGTTTAAAAATGAGTTAATATCCTCAAACCTGTCTAAACTATACAACATTTGTCAATTTCCCACCTAAACTGTCGTATGTCCCCGAAAACCTCCTGAACTATATCCGGCTGCTCCTTGACACTTAGACTCTCTTGTCTCCACCCGATCTACTCTTCTCAAATAGATCTACCAAGATTTTTCATATCTCTTCTTGTTGATCATTAGTATTTAGTTTTGTAGTTTTCTTTGTTAAGAATTATAATTAGAATTCAAAATTAAAACTCTTTGTAGTTCCACCAACCATTAAAGCTTGGCTCAAGCATATGTACAGAAAATTATTTTCTTTCCTAAGAAAGTTTAGCTCAAACTTTTGTCATGACTAAGTTAAATTTTTCTAAAGGGGTGATTTTTCGAAAATATACTCAATCATTAAAGCTTACCTCAAGCTTATATATATATAAGCGTATTCTTTAAATTTGTTAATGGGTAAATTTACAAATAATTAAATTGTAAATTTTTTAATCTTCTTCGCAAAGAAATGCACATTCCTCTTTATTATTACTACCCCACTACTTCAGTTGAGGAAATCGAAAGAGCACAAATAGAAATTGAAAGCATGGTGATGGCAGTTGTGGTGGACAAGATGAAGAAGATATAGATATAATTATAGTTTTATGTACTATCTTTTTATTATTAGTCAGTGACACGTGTCACGACTTTATTGATGCGTGACAAAACACATACTTTGAAAGTTTGGTGAAGAAAAAAGTGATATGCTTTAGACACACTCGACAAAGGTTGTGTATTCGTAGTGAAGATGCGTATAATAAAGATGTGGATGTAAGGTCGATGCGTAAACTATCTATTTTACCAAAATATGAGCCATTTTTTTTTGCGGCGTGAAGTCATGCGTATTCTTGTAGTTCTTTCTTAATAGTTTTGGTGACCGGCAGCACTGTTATTAAGCTAACTGATTGTACCAGGCTATATATTCATTTATGTTTAAATCTTCGATAATAAATTGTTTAATATTGTAAAGGGTCGATTGGTTAAATATTTTAAATAACTAATTCTACATTTTAGTGTTAATAATATGATTGACCGCTTTATAAAGAAAAATATAAATATTGAATAATTAATGGTGGGAATTAAATAATAAATGCTTTAAGTTATAAACCTATGTGTATTTACTATTTAAAGATAAAAATATCCTTTTAAAAACTATTACTTAATGCCTACATAGCAATACCCATATTAATAATAACTGCATGATAATGTTTTTTATTTATTCTGACATTAAACTACTCCTCAAGGGCAGTTTGATTGTCCGAATTAATATTGTAATTTCGATATATATTTGAAATAACATTTATTTCGTGTTTAATTATTGATATTAGCTCAAACTTGTGATATTATAGTTTTTTTAGGAAAATTATCAGTTATATCCATTTATAAGTAGCTCATTAAAAAAATTGGTCAAAATTGATAAAATATTACTAATATTAGTCAAATTGGCCAATTAGGTATTTGTAGCAAAAAAATATTAAATTTTTGCTTTGTTTTGAGTGGGTGTTATTAGAATAGATTGGGCACAACTTAAAGAGCTTGAATCTTAGTTTTGGGATGATTTGGTAAAGTTTTGAGGTGGTTTGACTTGAAAATTCGAAGTAAAAAATGATATGTGTATCACACTCTGTATCATTTGTGTATCGCATATGTATTATATTTGTATCAATTGTGTATCACATATATATCCATGTATAACTGTGTGTGAGATACATGTATGATACATGTTTGATACATGTGTCACAGAAGAATTACGAATTTTGATATAAAATCAGTCCAAATCACCTCCAATCTTCCTCAAATTTTGTATATTTACTTATGTATATATTTTCAATGAATTTCAACTATACCCGTTGAAAAAGTTCCTTTTTTATTTAGATTTTTGGAATATTATATATATTTTTGTATTTCATCACCTTATTTGCTACCTCATCCATGAAATTTCCTTTCTGTCTGGAAGGTGATTTTTGCATGTGATTCTTTAAGAGAAAGAACCCTATTATTTGGTTTTTCAATTTTTGTTGGCTAGTTTTTGTAAGTCTATGACTAATGACTAGAGGTTGGTAAGTTGAGATTTATTTGGGATATTTATGTAAGTTTCCCTTTTTCTTATAGTACCAAAAAATGTGGTGCCCGTGATGCGACTGTTCTGTTTTCTCTTAACCAGAAGTCTCGAGGTTGAGCCTTGAAATTTTCTTTGGTAATGAGCGCTTCCCCTAATCGGTTCTATACGATATAAATTCGGATATAATCGGGCTCCAATATAGATACCAAACACCGAAAATCAAAATAAAAATAAATTTATCGTTAGTAATTGGGGAGCAACACGATATTATACAAACAGAAAATTACTTTTATTGAAGTAAAGAAAAACAGAAAGAGCAGCCAACATCAAAATTATTGTGGCAAGTAATGGGCATTTTAGATGAACTCCGATCAGCCGCCGGCAAGCTTTTGAACCGGAAAGTTGAACAGAAACCGTCAAACGCATACGCGTTAGAAGGCAACTACAGTGTCGGTATTACATCGGCCGTTTCCAAAATCGGCAGTTCCGTTAACTATGACGGCGCTCAAAAAACCGACGAGTACGTTTTTTACCCTGCCGGCCGTGAGACGATCGGCCGAATTCTCTCAAAGCTCACGAAATTTGCCGTCGTCTCCACCGTTGACGAATCTCTCAAAACCGTTGCTGGTCAGAATCCCCTCTCTCTCACACACACACACACACTATTTCTCTTTCTATTATGCGCACTTGCGCAGTATATGAGTTTTGAATTATGCGTTGTTTATTACAGACAGAGTTAAAGTTAATTTATATCTGAATTTTGATGCTGGAATTACAGTGTGTTTTTCGAGTATATATTGATGAGGTTAAGCTGTACTATATGCTAAATTAGATGTGTTTCTGAATCTTTAGCATTGTATCCCGCTCCTAAGTTTTTTACTGGTTCAGCATGAGCAATATGAGGGGAAAGTTATATACGGTCAATCCTCTCTATAACAACGTCGTTTGTTCCGAATATTTTTGGATATTATAGCGGAGTGCTGTTATAGAGGACATATATTATAACATATCATAAAAATTGGTTCCGAAAAAGCTTGCTTTTATAGAGAAGTGTTGTTATATAGGGATGTTTTTATAGAGAGGTTTGACTATAGTAGTATTATACTCACTAGATATTGTTCCGTGGTAGCTCAGTAGTTGTGGTATTAGTATATTTTAGCTTTGAAACTGCTTAATTATGCATATAAGTAGTGGAGAATTTTATTTTTATGTTGTATGCACTGACTGTGTGGAATTTTTTTTACAAAATCAGGTCATTTATAAGGTAATAACAAGTAAATTCTACTATAAGCATTAAGCCTTAATTGATAACATGATAAAAGTAGTAAGTAACATGCTATCAGGGGCAGAGTTAGGTTGGTCTAAAGGGTTCAATTGAATCCTCCTCGCCAAAAGCTAATACTGTGCAAATAGAGAAAAAAATGAGTTTTTTTTGGTTATATATAAATTGTTGAATCCCTTGATGCAAGGAAAAATTCTAGATGTAGTGACATAGTGACAAAGGGGGTTCAAAATATACTTTAGGTCACAGGTTCAATTCGCAAGTGTGATATTGTAGTATTTTTTGGAATCTCCTCGTACAAATTCGTGGCTTTGCCGCTGCATGCAATGATATTTCAATCTACACCAATGGTGTAAAAAATCTTTTCGTTGTCAGCCTATATAACTTAAATTCTTTTTAAATATTTATAGATTATTTAAGTTCGCATGCATTGCCGCAAAGAAGGATGTAGAGTGTATACTAGTAATTCGCGTCCCAACTTAATCTGCCTCTGGGTGGAAGCCGTTTCCGCTGTGAAATGCTGTATGTGATGCATCTAAGACCAATTACTAACTTAGCAGTTAGCATGTCCATTTGCTCTCACTGCGATGTGGTAACCCTTGGTATGGTAAACCTTGAAATTGGACCGCCTTTTGGTGGTGCAGTATCTATTTTAGTGTACTGTTTTTATGCTGGACTACTGCAATATTATTCCAGTGCTCATAAGCTTCATCACGTGTTCTCTGTTGGTGAGAAAGAAGGGGGGAAGTTGGAAGTGACCTTGCAAGGCCATTTGTATGATATAGAACTCTAGCTTTTCAGTGATTGCCATTGTTGACTTCTCCATTTTGGCGATGTACTATCTTATGAACTATAGATGGAGCATGGCCTTTACTGTGTGGACTAAAGTAGTAGCTGAACTTGCATGTATGACTTCACACACCTAAATTTCCATACATTGCCCTAGTTTCTTCATTCTTGTTGGCTATAGAATCAACTTTTGTGAGTCCTCAAATCATATTCTGATAAATTGATGTATGTCATATGTGCTCAAGAAATAAAGGTTAACTGAAAGAAGGAAGTAAAAGGAAAAAGTAGTGTTTTAGCTCTCTACAGCATGCATAGCAAAACATGCGGAGCGTTTTTCCGGAGCAGTAAGGTTAGATAATAAACTGAGAGTTTTTCCCCCAGGACTCTGATTCAACGACAAAGATCATACATCGCAGGATTTGTGGAAGGCGCACATTAACAATCCCTCCTATTTCCCTGGTTAACATGATGCATTATAATACCACCTTATTCCATCGATCTATAAATGAAATAACCGTGCGGTGGTTTTCTTAGATGTTGAATGTCAATATTGGGAACCTGACATGTTTGGATTTGGATAGTACAAACAGCTGATTGTTGCCCCCTTTGGAGTTGGCTATACTTGATATTATATTCTCGTTGATGGTCGTGACTCCAGAACACTATCTGCTAGGATTACGCATCTTATGATGATTGATGGATATCACTAGCATTGTCCTCGAACATTTATGTACTTACTCATTGATATACCAAATGGATTATCATATAATTTAATCATTTCTGCAGGTGGTAGTAAAATTATGAAGGGGGGATTGAAGGACCAGTCGCCTTCACTTCCTTCCAGAAGTGCTGAGAAACAAGACGTTACAGTTATGATGGAGGAGATGCAAGCAAAGATGGAGAAACTTCAGGATGACATGAATAACACGAAGCAGCAAAATGAGGTATCGACTAAATGTATCACGGGATTGGAGTCCTTTGAGTTCTCTGATGAGCCTATCAAGAGTTCAACTCCTTCAGAATCTAATAGAAAAAAGATTTTCATTCGCTCTCGGCTTTAGAAATCAGGATATCCTGTCTTGGAATCTGCATGGTTCATCTTTCATATTATGTGAGCCCTGCTTCTGTAAATTTTCTGTGCTTTCAAGCAATCTAGTTTTTTTTTTTTTTTTTGGGTAAGAGGGGAAACCCGCAGCCGCTACAACCTCTGCCTCAGCCTCTGCTCTTCGGGTGAGCACTTTGTGAAGAAAACGTTAAACTGATCTCTATTGTGCAAGCTAGTGTCCTTTGTACCAAGTAATTGCCAACTCTTCAGACATGTTGTATTAGCTTTGGTAGGATGTACAAGAGAAAATAATATATGTATTAGCTTTGGTATTATTAATTCCTTGTTTGGTAGTATTTTTCAACCTATGTATAAGTAAATCTTGTATTAGTTATACACCATATTTAGTATTATTCTTATACATAGCTAATCTTGGCATTAACAATATCATGAATTTTAATACACGGATAAGCATGTATAAAGGCAAAGCTGTCATTTCAAAACCTTTTCCAAATCCTTTTCAATGTTTTTGTAAAGAGCGTGGAGGGTATTTTTGTAAATAAATATATTTATAAAAAAATTGTGCATGCATGTTATGTTTAATACACCAAGCCAAACAATCAATAAAAAATAATCTTAGTATAACTAATTTCAGCATTATTAATCCCAACATTGCTAATACACCTTATTCAATATATTCTTATGCGCCAACACATATGACCTAATGAAGTGAATAAGACCCGAGGAGATCAAGGTATACCAGGAATTCCCATCTATCTCTTCTGTCTAAATCATGGAGGATAAAGTTATCCCGTATATGTATTGCTGGAAGGTAGCAAGTATTCGGTGGATTGAGAAAAATTGGCCCGGACGCCACCATTATTTAAGACTTAAAATTATCTTTTTTCCTAGAAACTTTTGAAAAAGTGACAGTAGTAAACATATTTAAATGAAGGGCAAAGAATTTTAAGTGAGAACTGGTGTTATTATTAGGCCAAGTGTGTTTAAGGAAAGAAATAAAGCATAAATTGATTGAAATAATAAAGAAACTAATCTGTCATTCACGAAAGACTAGATGTTTCAGATATGGGGAAGTGCACAGTTAGCCACTAATTAGATATATTTTTACGTTTAGCCACTGTTTAAAATGTATTTACTCTTTATCCGGTGCTTAATAAACTTTTTTCCGTCCGGACGAAAATACCGTGTGCTAGACATGGGTGTTGTGTAAATATTAAGGACATGGTGTCCTTAACTTCATGAATGTTGTGTAAATATATTAAGGACAAAGTGCCCTGTATTCGCACCTTCCGTTGTTAAACTTTAGGACATCGTGTCCTCAACTTCATATGCGCTGTGTAAATTTTAAAGACATGGCGTCCTTAACTTCATGTGTGTTTTGTGTAAATGTTAAGGACACCATATCCTTAATATTTACACAGAACTCATGAAGAAAGGGTAAAAACATCTTTTCGTATTAATTTTAAATAAAGTACTAACTATTTTTGCTTAGTATTAAAAATACGGGATAAAAACTAAATACCATGTTAAAAAGTGGCTATCCCACGCCATTTCTACTTCAGATGTTGAGAAGCTGATAATTTGACTTTATAGAGAACTGAAAAAGATATGCTGTGATGATCTGAACTATTTCATGACCATTTTCATAGAACTCAATCAAGGGGAAGTCAAAAACAGATTTTTCAACAATCATTGCATTTGTGCAAATAGAAGAAATGAATATAACAAACAGAAGCACTTGAATCAGAATATAATTCAGCTGAAAGATAGCAGCATATGCTTAATATCTATGTTGCTCGGAATCTCCGATAATATCGATGGGTGCGTGTCGGATCCTCCAAAAATAGTTTATTTTTGGAGGATCCGATATGGGTGCGGCAGCTGTTTTGGAGAGTCCGCGCAACATAGCTTAATATAGTTATCTATGAATATATATATATATATATAACTATAATGCTTTTACAAATACATATTCATGACTATAACCATGAATAAAGAGTGCAACTGTATCACCTATGTAACAATGGAAACAATGCTACAACTTGCAGTATTTGAATGACAAATTTCAACCAAAACCATAGGTTCACTGAACATTCATATTACAAACTCAATCATTCAGTACTATTAATATAAAGATTTTGAAATCGTATCCACCTTCCCTTGAATCCATGAAGTAAAAAAATTTGGGATGTCAAATGACCGAGACTTGAGAGCACGTAGACGAGGGAGTATTTCTTCTCATCTTTCCCGCGGATTTATCAGCTGAGAGAAAACAGCACTATTAGCAGCATCCATTGCATTCCCTTCAATCTTGCTAACACTCTTGTCGAATGGCTCGACTGGTGTTAATGGTATTCCAGTTATATGGTTTGTACTGTTATCGTCGGGCTCTGCTAGTGCTGACGAGGCTTCTTCAAGTTGGAGTGCGTATTCTAAGTTCCAAAGCACATCCCCCATCGAAGGTCTATCAACTCCGTGCTCAGCCAAACACTTTTCAGCTGTTTCCCCGAACTTTTTCAGGGAGGCTGTATTCACCTTCCCCTCGAGGTTTGTGTCCATTATCCGATCCAACATGCCTTTCTTTTGCCAAATCATAGCCCACTCGGCTATATTAACTTGTTCGCGTGGGAGCACTGGATTTAATGCAGGTCTGGAGCAGAGAACTTCCATTAGGACAACACCAAATGAATAAACATCTGATTTCTCTGTAAGCTGCTGCCTCCTGAAGTATTCAGGATCAAGGTATCCAAAACTACCCTTAACGGCAGTGCTAACATGTGTCTGATCAAGAGCTGGTCCGGCTTTAGAAAGACCAAAATCAGCAACTTTAGCGACAAAGTTTTCGTCTAAGAGTATGTTGGTAGTTTTAACATCGCGGTGAATGATGCTCTGAGCTGCACCGGTGTGGAGGTAATGCAGCCCCTTGGCAGCACCGATACAAATCTCAAGACGTTGCTTCCACGAGAGAGGAGGGAGATCGGTTCCATAAAGATGGCTTCGGAGAGGGCCATTTGCCATATATTCATAAACCAGAATCATTTCTGACATTTCATCACAATAACCAATCAAAGACACAAGGTGACGATGACGAAGTTTGGATAACATTTCAATCTCAGTTTGAAACTCAGCTAAACCTTGTTCAGATCCTTGGTTTCCTCTTTTTATAGCAAGTCTAGTCCCATCTTCTAGTGTTCCTTTATAAACCCTACCAAAACCACCAACACCAAGAAGCAAACTTTCATCAAATTTGTTAGTTGCATCCAATATTTCTTGGAAACTAAAGAATCGTCCAAAGTTTGGTGAAGCCAAGGAGATGTAGCTTGCTCGAGAAACTGTAGACATTTTCGTCAATGTTAAAGAGTTTCCATACAAGGGAGGAAGCCACGAGTGCCTGTGGTTGGAATTCTTTGATCTACGGGCTATAAAGAAGCAACAACACAACCCGATAAACGCCAATGCAGCTGATGCTCCTAAGGCAAAACCAAGAATGATACCTATCTTGTTCTTTTTGCGAGGCAACACGAGAAAAGTCTCAACAGATTGAACCCCATTAAAGCTTCTGGCTTCATTACTGATCTTCATGATTTCCAGTCCATTCATAATTGCGTTTATCCAATCAGCGCTCCTGTCTGGACCAACACTAACTTTCAGCATACTTGAATTCACCGAGGAATTAGAGACGAAATCCTTGTATAAAGGTACGTCCAAATTACCAGCTAAGTTTGACAAGTCTATGTCCAATAGAGCAATGTCATCATTAACATATAAGTTGAACAGAAGAGCGTTCAAAGATTCGCTCACAATGTCACAAAAATGTACGCGGATGAAGTACATGAAGTTTGGATTGACGGGGAAGATCCACGTGATGTTAAAATTCACATCAGGTACATTTGCATCTCCCATTGTTTCAGCAGTAGCGTAAACCCAATTTGGTGCTATTTCAGGAGTCATAGTAGCCGGATATTTTATACTTGATGGACTAATTGAAGCCTTTACTGCAGAGCTGTTAATGTGCAGGTACTTCTCGTCATTCTCCCACGTTCTCCCCAATGTGTCATTCTGTGCAGTGAGCTGAGGACCTCCCATATTTAGACGATAAACAGTTTCAAGGGCTAGTCCTGAAAGACCATTAAAAGGCGCTAAGGGAGATAAAGCGAGTGCTTGATCTGGAATCAACTCATCAGGGACGGACACAACTTCAATGGCGTTTATAAATGCAACGGAGTTGTTTGAAGGGATTAAAGCAAGAGTCAAGCTATCCGAATTGACGTTGATGGCATATTCCTTAAAGAGGTATGAACTATTATAACTCTTGAAACTGAAATTATTCAACAGAACAAAATTTTCTGTGACAACCGTCATTGAGGCAGACGTTAAGTTGTGGCCCGAAAGAGGATAGAAATAGAGACGAACCCAATGTCGTCCTTCTTTCTTTATATCAAACTTATAAACTGTCGTACTATGAAATATTCTCGCGGACTGATATATTGAAGACGGAGGACTAGCATTCGAAGTGGCGGAAACAGAATTTTCGTTACTTTCTAAAGAAACTGAAGAATGGAGTGAATCAGGAACATATGTCTGGCCAATATAAGTCACATTTTGTGAAGATCCACATGCAATCAAATAGTTATCAGTAGGAGAAAAAGCAGCATTAGAATCCTGAGTCAAAAAACTTGACACTACTAATGCTACAACCAAAGGAATCAAATGCACCATTCTCAAATTCATTATCCCTAAAGCTAAGCAAATTGGAAATGCCGGCTTTGGCTTTGGTCAAGTGGTAAGAACACGTGACGTGTAGGTAAGGTGAATGTCACAGGTTCTAACCCTGCGACAAACAAAGGTATTTAAGTAGAGAAAGGTAGACGGACGGATCTATTATCCTCGAATTTTCAAACCGTACACTACTACTTGGCGATTTCTTGATTATATATTAAAGGTTTAAAGAAGACTGCAGATTGGAAATGTGGTATGAACCAGTAGAATGAAAGCGACAGAACACGTGATGTGTGGGTTAGGTGAATGTCACAGGTTCAAACCCTGCGGCAAACAGAGGTATTTAAGTAGAGAAAGGTAGACGGACGGATCTATTATCCTCTAATTTTCAAACCGTACACTACTACTTGGCGATTTCTTGATTATATATTAAAGAAAAAAGATGACTACAGATTGGAAATGTGGTATGAACCAGTAGAATGAAAGCAACAGAAAACGTGACGTGTAGGTTAGGTGAATGTCACAGGTTCAAACCCTGCGGCAAACAGAGGTATTTAAGTAGAGAAAGGTAGAGGGACGGATCTATTATCCTTGAATTTTCAAACCGTACACTACTACTTGACGATTTCTTGATTATATATTAAAGAAAAAAGAATACTGCAGATTGGAAATGTGGGTATGAATCAGTAGAAAGAAAGCAACAAAACAAAGGTTACCTCAATACCACCATGAATATATGATCAAGCAGAGTTATTTAGTGTAACTCTGGCATGAAAACATTTGCAATCTTTAGAAATTATTACAATGAAAACAGAATGAAGAAGAGTTTTTTTAGTGGAAACTCAACTACACAGCTAGCTTTTGTGGATTAGGCTGTCATTTTACAAGGATAGCAAATGGAAATTAAGGGACCCACAAGAATGAATTTATCAGGCCCCACTCCATGTCCAGGTGCAACAGCTGTTTTCAAGAAACAAAGTGGTTTGATTGTGATAGTATATCTTTAGAAAGATTGGAATGTTATACGAGAAAACACCATTAAAATTCTGTAAATGATTATTAAAACTACAACAACAACCACCCAGTATAATCCCACAAGTGAGGTCTTGGGGAGGGTAGGATGCGCAACTTTACCCCAAAGGTGGACCTATGGCTTTGATACGAATGAGGCAATGAAACAGTAAAAAGAAGAAGAAAAAGCTGCGGAAAAATGAAGAAAAAACAGAGAAGGAAGAAGAAAAGCTAACTAGGGCAAAATAAGGAATATTCTTCGATAATGGTAATTACAATATATATGATGAGTGGGAGGAGATTACTCATCTGACACTTTCCCTATTTGGATACTAGGACGTATAAAGGACAAGGAAAATTACAGGGCCAATGTGTAATTACATAAAGTAATAATTTAAAACTTAACCGGACTAAACTGACATTTAAGAAACATACCGTCAGCTTTATTCTTTAACTAACTTAACTACCAGGTACTACCCTATAAGCATAGTGTACCATCGACGCAAGTTGTCTTGTATCAGATCCCCGTTGTCAAAATCTTCCTTGTCCATAAGGAAGGAAAGCAGGAAACTGGGTCCTTAGAGAGTGATAATCTTCCCAAGTGGCTTGCTCAACTGTTGTGTGCTCCCATTGCACCAGAACTTGGGTAATGGCTTTGTTTCCTTTCTACACCAAACGCCTGTCTAGGATTTGCTGGGGTTGAGGACAGTATGGGCTGGCTATGTCAATGACTGGAGGGTGTGAAATCTTCTCAGGTAGTTTGTAGCAAGGCTTAAGTTGGGACACATGAAATGTAGGGTGAATGAGGAGTTGGGAAGGCAGGGATAGTTTATAGGCTACAATTCCAATTTTTTGCAGAATCTGATAGGGTCCATAGTATTTGGCTAATAATTTGGAGAACTGGCTGCCTTAACCCTATCCACAGTTAAGACTGGTTTGTTAAGTCTTATCATCAACAGCTGGTCCCTTGACCTTGAGCTCACTGATCTAATTGCTCAGCTCAAGCTGGGAACTGTTGAGTCAAATGGCTACTCGTTTGTACACGAGCAGGTCAAGAGAAATGGGAGACTAGTAGTGGGACCGGATAAGCAGCTAAGGCAGGACATTATCCAACTGTGGCACAACTCAATTCATGGGGGACATTCAGGCATAGACCACACCTACAGGAGGATTGCTGCCCTTTTTTATTGGAAGGGTTTGAGAGAGGATGTCTAGACACATGTGAAACAATGTGATACTTGCCAAGGAAGTAAGTATGAGACTACACCATACCCAGGACTGATGCAACCTCTCAGACTTCTCTCCATGGCTTGGAGCAGCATCAGCATGGACTTTATTGAGGGGCTACCTAAGTCTCATGGAAAATCTGTCATTTGGGTAGTTGTTGACAGATTAACAAAGTATGCTCGCTTCATTGGAGTTTCACATCCATATTCAGCTCGTGACATTGCAAAGTTGTTTATGAATCATGTTTTTAAATTGCATGGAATGCCAGAAGACATAGTCAGTGATAAGGATCCAGTCTTCACTAGCAAGTTGTGGCAAGAGCTTTTTTCAATGCATGGGGTCACACTCAGTACCTCCACAGCCTATCACCCTCAATCCGATGGGCAAACTGAGGTTGTTAACAAGTGTTTGGAGACCTACCCCAAGTGCTTTTGCTCTGACTCCCAAAAGGATTGGTTCTCCTATTTAGCTGCTGCTAAGTGGTGGTACAACACCTCATTTCACTCTTATATCCAAACCACACCCTATGGAGCCTTATATGGACAACCACCACCACTCCACTTACCTTATATAGTTGTGGACTCTGTTATGGAAGAGGTAGATAGAAGCTTGATTACTAGAGAACTCAAGTACCAACTGCTGAAGTTTCACATGCGTTCTTTCTCTCCTCCCCTCAGCCATACATCCCTTTTTTTCTTTAGAGGGCACAACAAAGGATGACTACTCAAGCTAACAAGCATAGGTCTAATCGACAATTCAAGGAAGGTGATTGGGTATACCTTAAAATACAACCCTACAGACAAGTCACCATGTCAGGCTCCCAGTTCTCCAAATTATCAGCCAAATACTATGGACCCTATATGACAACGGGGATCTGATACGAGACAACTTGCGTCGATGGTACATTATGCTTATAGGGTAGTACCTGGTAGTTAAGTTAGTTAAAGAATAGAGTTGACGGTATGTTGGGCAGGGGGACTGTGTGGTTATTGTGTGTTGGTAGCTGGTTAGGGGCATTGTGGTAGTACTGGTGTTGAGGGGGAGTTGGCATATATGGGACCTGGTGATATAGAGGAGGGTGTATATGGCCATATTGAGAGTAATAAGGAGGGTGAAGTAGGGTGGTTTGGCTGCAGGATGTGTAAGAGGGTGTCACCCCCATATGGGGTCCTTGGTTCCAATTCATTAGGGGTTGGTAGGTCCTCAAACCAGTAGGTGGAGCTGGGAAATTATGGGGTTGTAGAGTAGTGGATTTAGGGTGAGGATAAGGTAAGTTTGGCAGCACATAAGGTTGAGGGGGGTGGCATAGAAGGGGTGTTATTGAGGGCTGAACGGAGTGAATGTGTTTGTGGTTGGGACTGAGCTACATTCAGGTGAATGGGGGTAGAATTAGCACCATTGGTTAGGGGGTTAGTAGCAGAAGGTCTGGGGTTTTGAACAAGTGACAGGGGAAGTAAGTGCATTCGTAGGTGTAAAGATGGTGTTATTGGCACTAGGAGTTGCTAAATCCCCAAAATCAAAAGGTTTATCGTTTGGAGAGTAGAGCTCACCTTCTTCCTGTGGTGTCTTCTTGTACCTTCCAGGTCGTTTACCACCATGAATCACTTCGTTAAGGACCTCTCTTAGCTCGTTCAAGGACTCCTCCTGCTGCCTGCTACTAAGTTCTTGAGCAGTTTCCAGCTGCTCTTGTCGAGCTGAAAACTTAGACATCTCAGTAGAGATTTTGTGTAGTGTACTCATGAATTCACTCATCTCACCCGCTATAACCACAGAGCCAAGAAAGTGCTCTGATACCACTGATACGAATGAGGCAATGAAACAGTAAAAAAAAAAAAAAACTGCGGAAAAATGAAGAAAAAACAAAGAAGGAAGAAGAAAAGCTAACTAGGGCAAAATAAGGAATATTCTTCTTGATATCTTCTACTAATAATGGTAATTACAATATATATGATGAGTGGGAGGAGATTCCTCATCTTACACTTTCCCTATTTGGATACTAGGACCATTAGTATAAAGGACAAGGAAAATTACAGGGCCGATATGTAATTACATAAAGTAGTTTAAAACTTAACTGGACTAAACTGACATTTAAGAAATATACCGTCAACTCTATTCTTTAACTAACTTAACTACCAGGTACTACCCTATAAGCATAATGTACAATAGCCACAAGTTGTCTCGTATCAGGCTTAGGTTGAGGGGTCACCGGACCCCCAAAATTTCGGCAGAAATCTTGTATATGTATATGTATATGTATATACATTGAAAATAATTAATTTAAATCTTTTGGCACCCTTAATGTTAAAAGCCTTTAGAGGGCACTGATTAAACAGAATATTATGCCCCCGTCGCATTAAATTTCTGGGTCTGCCTCTCTTACCCCTACCCTGAAAGGCAAAGAGAAACTATTTCCGATAGACCCTCGGCTAAAGAAGGTGAAAGTGATCATTAAAACTAATTTACTATTATTAGCCTACATTAGTTGTAATGATCACTTGCAAACTTTAATGGAGCTTTCTCCTAATGATACAAATAACATAGTATATATATGCTCCAGTGGCGAAACCAGAAATTTCTCCTAGGGTGTTCAAACTTGAAAGAAGAAAAAATTTCCGACAAAGAGTGTTCAATATATGTTATATACCTCTAAAAAACTAATATTTTACCTATATACGCAGTGGCGGATTAAGAATTTTCATCAAGGGGTGTCAAAATATAAATAATTAGATACATCGAAAAGTGAAGGGGAGTCAGCATATAGTAAATATACATAAAATAAAAAAATTATCTAGCAAAATAGTGTAATTTTCCGGCGAAGGGGTGTCGCTTAACACCCCTTGCTTCAATGTGGCTTCGCTGCTGTATATACACAATATAATTTTCTGACAGAGTGTAGCTTCGCCCTTGATATGCTCGTAAGTTCTCATTCAATGCCTAATTAACTACTCCTTCTATCCTTATTTATGTGATGGTATTTCAACATGGAGTTTCAAAAACTATAGTATGAAATAAGTCATAGATATTTGTGTTTAGTTATAAGTCATCCCATTAAGGTAATTAAACATTTTAAAATTAAATCATTACTAACATTAAAATGCATTATTGATTTTTAATATTGATTGAAAAGAAAAAGTATCGCATAAATTGAGACGAATGAAGTTATTATAAAAGTCTTATATTTTTCGCTTTGCATGAGAACTTACAAGTAGGGGTGTGCATTCGAATCGGTTTATCGATAAATCGAATTGATTATTTGTTATTGGTTTACCGATATCGGTTTATCGATTTATCGATTTCGATTTCGATTTTATCCTCTTCGATTATCGGTTTATCGATTTATCGATAAACCGATAAGATATACTAAAAAGATAAATATACCCTTATTTTATAATACCATTTCCTTTACCCTAAGTCCCTAACATAATTTTATTGTATTATTTAAAATAGTTAAATAATATATTAATTGCCTGACTTGTTAATATACATTTTTATTTATTTATATTTTTTAAAATATTTTATACACACACACACACACACACACACACACATATATATATATATATATATATATATANTCGATAAATCGAAATCGAAAAAATCGAAACCTTATTGAAACGATAACGATAAGCATATGTACAAATCGATAATCGATAAACAATTATCGATAAGAGTCAAAATCGAATCGATAAATCGAATGCACACCCCTACTTACAAGCATAAACTGCCTTGCTGGGACCGATTACTAACAACATATAAATAATGAAATATATACCCTTTAAGTTTAAAGTTGTATATATAAAAAGCACAATTAAATACAAATTAACCAATTTCTCAAAAAGAAAATCTTATTATTTAATAATTAAAAAATTATTTTTACCCTTGTTGCAAGGCCTAATTGTTTTGTTATAAGTACCATAGGTTAAGCTCTTTGAGAGTTGAAAACATTTCTTATCTCATCTGCTTCATACTATAAAAAGAAAACCTATTATTCCATAAAATAAAATAAAATAAATTTTTATCAGTCACTAAAAAAGAAGAAAATAAATTACGGCTCCGTAAGGAAACTCATTAAGTAGGTCTTTCGGGTTGTCTTTTAAGTACCGGCAAAGTTGTAGTAAGGACCTTTCAGCACCGCAAAAACAGCACGGGCTGACCAATTTTCGGACAGATCATTAAAAATAGTCAGTGTTTGCAAAATCATTGAAAAATAGTCACTATAACACGAAAAGTTCTAGCATAATATGCTGGAGAACGGTGTACCTGTGTATGAACTTCCAGCATATTATGTTGGAACTCCAACACGTGGAAAGTTCCAGCATAATATACCGGAGATTGAAACACATGTGTATGAATTTTCAGCATATTATGCTGGACGGGTATATTATATTGGAATTCCAGTATATTATAATTGAGTATTTTTCGGATTTTGAACAGTGTTTTCGTTCTTTACATGAAAAGTGGTTAAAATTTGAATACTTTTGAAAATATAGTTATTTTTGAATGACCACTTATAAATCTGGTTATTTTTTAATTTCGCCCTTCGACGCCCCGTTCAAACAAATAGCTTTGAGACAAACAAAAAAAATGTCCATTGCTACTAAGAATTTAACGAACTTTTCAAAATGTGAATTAAAACTTCACTTATGTGGAGCGGGGGCCATGAACGCCCTACCCTAAAGCAAGTAAAACAACTGCTTTAGGCTCCAGATTTAGGAGGTCCCATTTTTTGTACACTAATATACTGTATGTAAGCTTAAGAAAAAGTTATGTGAAGTGAAAATGTATGATTTCTTACTTTAACAAACATAGACAAGAATAATTTGCAATTGCTATAAATTCTGCCAAGAAAATTGCATTTGAAATGAATATGAATTCGAATTTCTAAGAAACGTGTGATATATAGGAAGAACCATTTGACGATAATGGTAAAATGAAATCTCAAATATCTCGAAAAGTCTTTTAGAGTTGATTACTTCTATACATAATAGACAAGGCTATTTTTCACTTCATAATAGATTTGAACAATTTGAGGCATATGGAAATATTTTTTTGATTCACTAAGGTGGGTTGCTACGATGGTAAGCACCCTTCACTTCCAACCAAGAGGTTGTGAGTTCGAGTCATCGCAAGAGTAAGGTGGGGAGTTATTGGATGTAAGGATGTCGAGGGTCTATTGGAAACAGCCTCTCTACCCTAGGGTAGGGGTAAGATTTGCGTACATACTACTCTCCCAGACCCCACTTGTGGGATTATACTAGGTTGTTGTTGTTGTTGTTGTTGTTGTTGTTGTTGTTGTACTATTTAACGATAAAAACCTGAGATCGCTAGATGATGGGATTTTTAAAAATATTGCCTCAATTCCTTAAAGCATAATAATTGATCTCCGATATTAATGGTTTAGATTTATTTTCTGAATTAAAAGTGTTAAGAAAATAGTACAATTAGAAGATAACAATTTATTTGATATACTCAGTCAAATAAGAAGATTTGATTGTTTTCCAAATCAATGTTTTAAAAGGCGTGGGCGTGAGGCGAGTCGTTTTACCTCTGACGAGGCGAGGCGTAAGCCTTGAGACATGGAGCATAAGTCCCACGGATCTTTAACTTTTATTAATTTTAAGATAGTATAAAATAAAAGATAATTATAAATATAATCACAAAATTATAACAAAAAATATATTTAAATTTTTTATGAATTATAATTCAACTATGTATAATACGAAAAGTATGACATATTTCATAATATGCAAATTAGCTGCAACGTCATTACAACTCAAACATAAAAAATAACGTATTCAATACGTAATCTTATATGTATCTCTTACGGAGTAATGAATCTTGAAAGAATTTCGATATTATAATTTGATATTTTTCTTTTCAAATACTCCTTTTATTTAACATACTTTCTATTTGAAAGAGGATTTATATAAAAAAAAACATAATTAACAATCTAAATATGATTTTCTAGCATCATTTATTTTTTAAGTTTCAACAAGTTAATAAAGTGACACATAATTCACCATACTATACTATGATAACGAACTATTTGTAAATTATTACTAGCTAATATTGAGCTATTAAATTAATAAATATTGTATCTCGTAAATGTGAAAAAATAATATTTAGGAAAATAATTATAAAAAAGATTATGGACTATTATACAATAAAGACATAACAAAAGATAATAAATAAATATTTTTTAAATGAAAGATTTATTTAAAATTTACTATCATAGCAGTCTTAGTGGATAACGTGCAATAATTTTTATTTAAATTATGAGATAAAATACTCTCAACTCAATGATTAATGATTAAAAAATATAATTTGAATAGTCAATGATTTATTAAGAATATTTGAGGATTTACAAAGTTAGTTACACACAATTGCATAAAGTTCTATTAGGCGAGTCTAATATACTAGACGTTGGACGTGTCCGGAACGTAAATCCTGACGACCGAGGCGTAAGTCTCACGGAACTAAGCCTCACACATAAATTGAGGAGCACGGCGAATCTCAATTTTGCCTTTTTGAAATAGAGCTCGATCAAAATTTCCAAGCTTCTCTCAGAAGCCTCAAGCACCGAATAAAAGGGCAATCCTGTCATTACCCACATCACAAAAAAAGAAGAAGAGCGGCTCCCTCTTTTATTTCAGTTTCGCGCCCGCCCAGTTCTATTCTATCCCGCTTCCTTTTTTAGGGTTTTGAAAAGCTCTTCCCCTTCACGTTCAACTCACTATTTCTCTTTCTCTGTCAGTTTCTCGAGAAAAAAAAGTATAATTTCGCCGGAAAAAATGCCGCCAATAACCTTGACTGAAGGCGCGATAGCGATTCTAACGAACGGCGAAGCACATTCGGAGGATTTTAAACCGGTGTTACAAATCACCGATATTCGGTTAGTGAACACTCAGAATCAGAATAACAATAATGAACGCTACCGGATACTTTTATCGGACGGGGAGTTTCTTCAGCAAGGGATGTTAGCTACGCAAAAAAACGATCTTATTCGGTCTCAAAAGATTCAAAAAGGATCTATTATTCAGATGAATCAGTTCGTTTGTAATAACATCCAAAATCGAATGTAATTTCTCTGATTTTCCTTCAATTTATATGATACAAATGCTTGAAATTTCGGATTGCATATGAGCACCTTGAGTGAGTTTTTTCATTAAGATGCTTTGCCACAAGAACTGTGTATGTTTGCTTAGAGATATATATGATTATTAGGTTTGAGAAAATCAATTGCTTATACTTTTTATTTAATTCGCTGTTGTTATTTGCATGCGCAATTTTTAGTACGAACTCCCATGTTGTGTAGGACGGTCAAAGAAATGGGGAAAAAAAAGTGATTCTGTTCAATAATGTCTGTGAATTTGTTTTTATCTTCTTTACCTTGTAAACTCAAAAATCCCGGGAGAGCGGTGGACTTTTTCTTTTTTGTTGATCGTTATTAGGAGCTGTTTTTGCGTGCTTGCTTATAGCTAAGTTACCTAGGATTGTCTTATAAACCTAATTTAGAATAGGCTCAACTAGGGTTTGAACTTCTGTGTATATGGTAAACTTTTTCCTATTATAACAGGGTTCCTTAAATGTGTCTATGGTAAACTTCTGTGTATATGCATTGCTCCTGCAGTTGGTGTTGCAACTTTTTAGGTTTGTAGATAGGCTTTTCCTCTAGTGACAGTGCTGTGATTTGAAGCACAACTTATATGTGTATAGTTAGACCCTAATTGTTAATTTTTCCTCTAAGGTGAGTGGATAACACTTGTATGATGAGCTTTCTGAAATTTGCTTTTTCAAAAATAATTAGCAAACAGCTGACCTGCAACCCTACCATGCCAGTAATTTCCAGCCACACTTTTCAATAAGAAACTATATATGCACACACTTCATTTTTTGTAAGTGTCGTTGAGAATCATACTTGTAGCTTTCAGTGTTTGTTTATTGATTTTTCTTGTCTAATTCTTCAAACAGGATCATCATTATCATTGAATTAGATATTTTACTTGAGACATGTGATACCATTGGAGAACCAAAGCATTATCTCCCAAATGGTATTAGTCCTTCAGTGCCACGGCCAGCTGCCCCACTTCAGTCTTCCACCAATCAATCAGGTGGTTTAAGTGGCAGCCCTCAATCCTTTACTGCTGTTTCAGCTACCTCAAGCTCAGCTCCAAGACCAAATATGCCTGGAGGGATTCGATCTCCTGAGTCAAACCGTAGCATTGGTTATAATACTTCCTCTGCTGGTAATATTGACTCTGGAAGATATAGTTCAACAAGTGCACCCCTTTACCCCAAAGCAGAATCTGGTCCAGCTATATCACGAGCTCCGATGAATAATTATGTGCGGCCACCTCAGGCTTCTTATCAGCAGCCACCACCGTTGTACTCAAACAGAGGACCAATAGCCAAGAACGAAGCACCAGCGAGGATTGTTCCAATTGCTGCTCTCAATCCATATCAGGGTCGGTGGACTATCAAGGCCAGGGTTACTGCTAAGGCAGAACTCAGACACTACAACAATCAAAGGGGTGATGGAAAAGTATTCTCTTTTGATCTTCTTGATTCTGATGGAGGAGAAATAAGAGTAACATGCTTTAACTCTGTAGCTGACCAATTTTACCACCAGATTGAGCCAGGTAGAGTGTATTTGATTTCCAAGGGTAGCTTGAAACCAGCTCAGAAAGCTTTCAATCACCTTCCAAATGACCATGAAATTGTGCTCGATAGCACATCAGTGGTTCAACCTTGTTTTGAGGATGACAGGACTATTCCTCAGCAACAATTTCATTTTCGGCCAATCAGTGATATTGAGGTCTTGGAGAACAATGGTGTGGTAGATGTGATTGGTGTGGTGTCTTCAATAAGTCCATCTAGCTCAATAATGAGGAAAAATGGTACAGAAACTCAGAGAAGAATTCTCCAGCTGAAGGATATGTCTGGCAAAAGTGTTGAATTAACTTTGTGGGGAAATTTCTGCAATGCAGAAGGTCAAACACTTCAAAGCATGTGTGATTCTGGAGCTTCCCCTGTTTTGGCAGTCAAAGCTGGTAGAGTAAATGATTTTAATGGCAAATCTGTAGGTACTATATCTACAAGCAAGTTGTTTATAGAACCGGATTTTCCTGAAGCTCTAAAACTGAAGGCATGGTTCGAAAGGGAGGGAAAGAACATGCCATCAGTATCTCTTTCCCGAGAAGTGAGCAGCATTGGTCGGACAGATGTGCGAAAAACGATATCTCAAATCAAAGATGAACGATTGGGCACTTCCGAGAAACCAGATTGGATCACAATAAGTGCCACTGTTACATTTATAAAGGGTGAGAATTTTTGCTATCCTGCCTGTCCCCTCATGATAGGAGATCGACAGTGCAACAAAAAAGTGACAAATAATGGGGATGGGAAATGGCGGTGTGACAGGTGTGATCAGACTGTTGATGAATGCGAATATAGGTACATTCTTCAGTTCCAGATTCAGGACCATACTGGCTTAACCTGGGTTACTGCATTTCAGGAATGTGGTGACCAGATCATGGGTGTGTCTGCAAAAGAACTGTATTCCCTAAAATATGAGGGGCAGGATGATGATAGATTTACAGATATCATGCGTAATGTCTTATTCAACAAATTTATCTTCAAATTGAAAGTGAAAGAAGAGATGTTTAGCGATGAACAGCGGGTTAAGTCAACAGTGGTCAAAGCAGAGAAGCTGAACTTCCAATCAGAGATCCGGTTTCTGTTGGATTTGATAGACAAGAACAATGGGCAGGAATCCAGTACTCTGCCTCCTAAGACAGATTATGCAACTCCAACTTCAGGGTATAATAATGCTGGATTTGGGAATAGAACCATAGAACTGACAAATCCTGTTGCAAATTATGGTGGCAGCAATAGCAGTATCAGCAGAGAAAGTGGACTGCAGGGAAATCAGCAAGGTCAATACGGAAATCAGTTTACTGGCTCGCAGTTTGCCCCCCCTGGTTCTGCAGGCATGTATATGAGCTGTAATAGTTGTGGTGGAACAGGCCATAGTGCTGCAAACTGTCCAAGCATCATGAGTGGTCAGGGCCAGGCATATGGAGGTGGCAGTGGCAATAGGGTAACTTCAGGAATGAGCAGTGATGGTGCGTCCGGTGAGTGCTTTAAATGCCATCAGTTTGGACATTGGGCAAGAGATTGCCCAAGTGTAAGCAATGCACCCCCTGCCAATAACATGACTCCTGGAAGATATGGGAATCCTCCAAGGCAACGTGTTGGTGGATTTTGATCAACCTTTGAGCATATAAAGTTGTCCTGTGCAGGTAGATGCCTTCTCTTAGGTAGGTAGTACCTTCATGGATCATCTTCTGCTTTAGAGAAAGCTTCTTGAAGCGTGCATTTTGCCTTCTATCTATACAGTGACTACTTGGGGCTGAAATTTTGCACTTGTGTTCCTGGATGCCTGGGTTTAAAAATGTTTCAGTTTTGAGGAGCGGCATGTCTTTGCTCTTCCCTGTAAATTATTTCCTGTTTAAGTTTTTCTTGATCTCTTAAATTGTTCTTTTTAGGTAATCTGTCTTTGTGGTTTCGTCCTTTTAAGAGCTTAATTTCTGTGTTATAGTGTAGACTGCTATATTAATGTTACTTATTTACCTTTTTCATCTGTGATGTGTCTATCTGTATTCATGTCTTGAATACCTAATAATTGGCTAACAAGCTTCATCTTCGATAGCACTCAAAAGTGATTCTGGTATTGACCAATTATTATGACAGCGAGAAGAACAAGATGAACAGTGTATTTCTTTTAACGTATAGTCGGATTTGGATTTTGTGAAATCCTCAAGGCTCTTACCTTCCTATTATCCGACAAAGTAGTTTCTGTTAAATAGTACTAGGTGATAAACTTGCTCTGGCTGCATCTGAAAGGTGCAAAAAGTCAGTAAACAGGCCTTGTTTTCCCATCCATCAGCAGTGGTTTTATTGATTAATCGTATATCTATTTTTGTTCTTTTGGAGGGGTGGGGGTTAGACAAGGAAAGTCCAATATAAACCAAGATATGAAGATGCGACGCACGTTTCATTCACAATCTTCAAGTTTTTTATCAGGTAGCCCGACAAAGAGTCGATGGTCCACACAAACAACTCAAAGATTGTTTAAGTACACCATAATTCTCGTGGTTGAGATATGTATCTGTTAAAGCCAGCCAGGAACAAATATCGGGTTTGTGAACATCCTATCAAATTTTCAATTGAAGAATCCCCAGATAACTCGTTTAAGTTAAAAAATAAATTCTGGAGAAGTCTTGGTGCGTATGAGAGTAGCAAATTCTCTTGGTCTAACGCCAAACAATGTACAATGAGATTCTAAATGAAACAAATAACCATATTATGCAAAAGTAATGCAGGTAACCAGCATCTGCACCACCTTCATCACATTGAGATGTGTAAATACAAATAATTTTCTCAGAGATCTGGCATGCCTTTTCCTGTTTTTAGGTCATACGTTCTCTCCATTAGAGTATCTTTGGGACCAGCTGCACAAAGTAAAGGAGAACATCCAGAAGAAAGAGGACCAGACGTCAGCCGAATACACATACATAAGAGGCAACAGAATACTCATCTAGAAGCATATACTCAGGCAAATGCGAAAGAATTTGATGATTACCAACTATAGGCCTTGGTGTGGTCCTTATTTTTAAGATCTCAGGCCGGGGAATAATAGAACCTGACGCTCCTATACCTCTTGAGACTCTTACTTTGGAGCCATCCTCTAAGTATCTAATCCCGACCTTTGTTGGTTTCCTGTGGAAGAAGACACGAGCTACCACCATGTTCTAAGAACAAAAGACAAATGGTAAGGGAAAAATAAATACATCCATACCCTGTGAATGGATCTACAACCTCAACATTGGATACATGCAGCGGCGCTTCAACTGTAAATATTCCACCTTCATGGCCTTGCCCTTGTTTAATTTGTGATTTGTCCTCTGCCAAAGCTTTAGAAAGTTTAAGGTCAAAATATTTTGTCATGTTAGATAAAGAATCTCCCTTACACCAACAGTCTAAATATATTTGGGAGAGGGTGGTGGAGAGGACGGTGAGAAGGAGTGTGTCTGTTTCGGAGAACCAGTTCGGTTTCATGCTAGGGCGGTCGACTACAAAAACCATTCATCTGGTAAGGAGGTTGATGGAATAGTATAGGGAGAGGAAAAATGACTTGCATATGGTGTTTATTGACTTAAACAAAACCTACTATAAAGTCCCTAGGGAGGTTTTATGGAGATGTTTGGAGATTAGCAGTGTTCCGATAGCATACATTAGGGTGATTAAGGACATGTACGATATAGTTAGGACTCGGGTAAGAACCGTGGGTGACTCAGACTATTTTCTTGCAAAGATAGGGTTGCATCAAGGATCAACTCTTAGCCTATTTTTATTTGCCCCGCTGATGGATGTGTTGACACGACACATTCAAGTAGGACTGTGCATAATTTGGTAAACACCAAATTACGGTACCGAAACCGAAAATGGTATTTGGTATTCGATATTTTGATATTCGGTATGGTATTTAGTTTAAATTTTAGAAAATATTGGTATTAGGTATTTTAAAATGAAATACCGAAATACCGATACCGTACCGAAATATATATTATATTACACAATACACATATTATTAATTATAACATAAATATAAAAATCTAAAATTTTACTTTCCTTTATTCTCTAAGTTCATCGATTAACTATAAGCAAGTAACAAAACATTTCTAATGATCAAATTTATTCTTTTATGTATAATTTTCTCTCTCTAGGTTGATATTTGCTAGTTTTGGATAAAACTTTTGTCAACAAATGTTTTTAGTTTTGTACTTTTGAGTACTTTAATTTAGAATATACAGTCTATGACTCTATGCACTAGTTAGTATTCAAACCGAATAAATCGAAGTTACCATACGGAATAAACCGAAACCGAACCATATCGAATATAATTAGGTACGATATTGGTATTGCATATTAAGAGACCGAATACCGAACCGAAATGTCTAAATACCGTACCGTACCGACGAACATCCCTACATTCAAGGAGAGGTGCCATAGTGTATATTATTTGCAGATGACATAGTGCTGATTGATGAGACGCATTGTGGGGTTAATGCTAGACTAGAAGTGTGGAGACAGACTCTGGAGTCTAAAGGTTTCAAGTTGAGCCGGACGAAGACTGAGTACTTGGAGTGTAAGTTTAGTGTTGGGGCCCATGAAGCAGAAGCGGACGTGAAGTTAGATACACAAGTCATCCACATGAGAGATAATTTCAAATATCTTGGGTCTATGATTTAGAGTAGCGGGGAAATCGACGAGGATGTCGCACACCGTATTGGAATGGGATGGATGAAATGGTGGCTCGCTTCTGATGTTTTGTGTGACAAGAATGTGTCACCTAGACTTAAGGGCAAGTTTTATAAAGTGATAGTTAGATCGGACATGTTGTATGGAGCCGAGTGTTAGCCAGAATCCAAAAATCTCATGTTCAGAAGTTGAAAGTAGCGGAAATGAAGATGTTGAGATGGATATGTGGACATACCAGGAGAGATAAGATTAAGAACGAGTATATTTTAGACAAGCCGGGCGTGGCTCCTATAGAAGATAAATTGCGGGAATAAAGGCTGAGATGGTTCGGGTGAAGAGGAGAGACCCTGACGCCCCGGTTAGGAGGTGTGAGAGGTTGACCACGGCGGTCCAAAGGAGGGGTAGAAGGAGGCCTAAGAAGTATTGGGTGAGATGATTAGGTAGGACATGACGCTTCTTAAGCTTACCGAGGACATGAGCCTCGATACGAGGATGTGGAGGTTGAGGATTAGGGTTGTGGGTGGACAAGTAGTCTAGAGTTTCGTCTAGGCATCCTAGTAGTATTAGTACTAGTCTTGTATTTTGCTATGGCTAACGCCTTGCTATTTCACATTGTGTAAATTTTTCCAGCAAGACTGCATCTATTTTTATAGTATCGTAGTCTTAGATATCTGTTGTTGCACATATCTCCATTTGCGCTCATGTTTAATTACTTGGTTGTTGCTACTGTTTGTCTATTGCTTCATTTTCACTTTCTTAGAGCCGAGGGTCTTTCTGAAACAACCTCTCTACTTTCATTAGGTAGGGATAAGATTTGCGTACACTATACCCTCACCCGACCCCACTTTTGGAATTTCACTGGACTTGCTGTTGTTGTTTACATAAAAAGAATAGCTTGAAGCGCTTCTAAGTCAATTAACAGCTCCGTTCCTTAATGAAGCTATCACTAAGTGTGATTGTGAAAGAGCTACTTGTCTAAAACACCACCAACTGGTTCTTGCTTGTTGTTCACTAATAATCCAATCCATGGAGAGGTTCTTTTTCTATGTAGAACTATTATTATTATTATTATGCAGAAAATTCAGACAGCTCAGCTGCATTAGACATTTTTTACAAGGAAAAAATGACTTTATAGCGTCAAAACATCTCTTTTCCTTTCAATATTTTCATTAAGGCTGTAAATCTAGTAATCTTCGTACATGGTGAGCTGTACCTTCATATTGCAATATGCCTTTGTCATCCCCTTGTCACTTAAAAGTAAAGAAGAGATACACACTTTGATCTCGGGGACTCATTCTGACTGAAACAAGGGGCGGGTCTTTACCAACTTTCAAATATTTTATTTTAGGGAAGCCAAAAAAGGTGAGCGCCTAGCGCAAAAGATGCTTTACTAATTACTAAGTAAGATAAGACAAGAAGCCTTTAAAAGTAGGGATATTTTATTTTTTTAAGGTAAAAAAACCAACTATCACATTGTCAACTAAAATAGATGCTATACAACACTTATGACTCAACAATCAATTATAGCTCCTACTCCACCTTCTTCAACTTTAGGATAAGATCCTCCTTGGTCCTTTTTACATTGTGCGGGCGACTAAACATACTAAACTAGCCTCTTCTACTATTTTTTTGATCATTAAGCAACATCAACAATAACAACCTAGTCAAATCCCGTAAGTGGGGTCTGAGGAGGGTAGTGAGTAGTGAGTACGCTGACCTACCCCGAGGGAATAGAGAGGCCGTTCCCGAAAGAAACCATATAAATAATTACAGCGACATAAGAACCAGAAAATAGATGAAAAGCAATAACTTTTTGATCATTAAGCATGACTTTTATTTTTGAGACAGCCATTTTATACCTGCAAACTTACTAAGAAGCTCATAACTTCTGAGGTACTAAGCTAAAATCAGGTACTCATGGTGGGGAAATGAAACACGCATAGGTTATTTAAGCAATATTTTAATCATTATACCAACAAAAGACAAAAAGAAAATTAAGAGCATCACAAATTTTTATCGTAGATTTGTACTTTCACAATTTTTCTGAAGATTGCGTAAGATTAGATAGAGATGTTTTCAAAACTTGAGAGACAATCTTTTTCCGTTTTCTCTACCATTAATATCTTCTTTAGAAGCGAATATTTTATGATCAATTCATTTAACATTTTTCACGGACAATTCTAAATCATTTTCTTGAAGCAATTTTTATGCATGGTTAAAACACAATTTGATACTTATGTTAAGATTTTAAGAACTAATAATGGGAAAGAGTTCTTTAACAAACAATAGAGTAAATTTTTGATATCACAAGGTGTCATTCATCAAAGTAGCTGTGTCTATACCCCTCAACAGAATGGGGTAGTTGAGAGAAAACACAGACACATACTTAATAATGCTAGAGTATTAAGATTTCAGAGTAATGTCCCAAGTATGTTTTGGGGTAAATATGTACAAACAACAGTATACATCATAAATAGACTGCCTTCTAAGATCTTAGATGGAAAGAGCCCTTTTGCTTTGTTGCATGATAGAGAACCTTCCATAGTTCATCTAAGAGTCTTTGGATGTTTATGCTATGCAACTAACTTGGTGACAGAAGATAAGTTTGCTGCTAGAGCTAGAAAGGCCGTACACATGGGATATTCTACTACCAAAAAAGGATATAGGTTATATGATTTAACCACTAAATATTTCTTTGTTAGCATGGATGTACCTTCAGGGAGTTTGAATTTCCATTCAAGGAAGTGCAATTACATTCACTCACACAAGACAATCTTGAAGCTAGTTTTTTGCAGCTTGACCTACCAGCTTCTGAAGAAATTGAGCCAATAGTCAGTCATTCAGAGGACCTTTCCCAAGGTCTAGGCTCACATGAATAACCAAGAGGATCTACTCATGCTGAACCAACTATAGATCATCATGATGTAGATATTGAACCTGCCCCACACATGGAGGAGATAGATCAACCTGATGCAGTTGAACCAGTAGTGAGCAATCATGATGCAGATGTACATAATGATCATGTCCAGCTAAACGACATTGTTGTTCCAAATGTTGGTGCTCCAGATATTGCTGCTCCAAATATTGAATCAAGACCTAATGTATTTGATGGACAATCTGTGACTGGTAGACAATCTCTTAGAGTGAAACACCCTTCTATATGGCAAATGGATTATGTGGTGTAGCTTCAAAAGTCATCACAATGCAATTATCCAATATCTAATTTTTTGTCATATGAAAACATGTCTCCTAAGTACAAGAGTTATGTGTCTGTCTTCTTGGTACTAAAGGAGCCTCATACCTTCGAGGAAGCTGTCAAAAATCAGAGGTGGATTACTGCTATGCAACAGGAGGTGCAAACTCTAGAAGACAATAGAACATGGGAAGAAGTAGATCTACATCCTGGAAAAACTTCTATTGGATCTAAGTGGGTTTACAAAATAAAATATAAAGCTGATGCGGAGATGTAAGGGTACAAAGCTCGATTGGTGGCTAAAAGTTATAATCAACACGAGGGATTAAACTATCATAAGACCTGTTTCATCAGTAGCAAAAATGGTGACAGTGAGGATTGTGATAGCTTTGGCAGCCTCAAAGGATTGGACATTATACCAGATGGATGTGTTTAATGTCCTCCTTCAAGGTGATTTATTTGAAGAGTGTATATGGACTTGCCAAACGAATTTCAAAGGCAGGGGGAGAAGAAGGTATGCAAGCTTTAAAGTCTCTATATGGCCTAAAACAGGCCTCCATGCAATGGAATCTGAAACTCACAGAAGCCTTAGTGAGTGCAGATTTTGTACAGAGTACTTTTGATTACTCTATGTTCACAAAGAAATCAGGATCGTATATTGTGGTCATTCTAATCTATGTGGATGATATATTATTGAATGGGAGCAATAAAAAGTTGATTGATGAAGCTAAGGCTGCTCTACACCAACAATTCAAACTTAAAGACTTGGGAGAATTGAGATATTTTTTGGGCATTGAAGTCTTGAGATCCAAGCATGGGATTTTGCTTAACCAAAGAAAGTACACTTTGGAACTTATTTCTGAGCTAGGATTGAGTGGTGCCAAACCAGCTGTGACACCTCTTGAGATTAATCAGAAACTCACAACAGTTGAATGTGATGAAGCTGTTGGGCTTAAGGAAGCAGACCCCTTGACATATGTCACTAGCAATCAAAGATTGATAGGGAAATTTCTCTATCTTACTGTCACATGACCTGATATTAGCTATGCAGTGCAGAATTTTAAGCCAGTTTATGCAACTACCTAAGAAGTCACATATGGATGCTGCTCTTAGGGTAGTGAGGTATCTAAAATCTGCATCAGGCATGGGAGTATTGATGAAGAGAGGGGAAGTAAATACTTTAACTGCTTTCTGCGACTCTGACTGGGCAGCATGTCCAATGACAAGAAGATCTGTTAGTGGTTATGCAGTCAAATTTGGTGATTCCTTGATATCATAGAAGTCAGAAAAATAGTATACAGTGTCAAGAAGCAGTGCAGAGACAGAGTATCGTAGCATGACATCAACTGTCTCTGAAATTGTATGGCTACTGGGTTTATTCTCAGAATTAGGAGTTTCCATTGTTCAACCAATCTCACTGTTTTGTGACAGTAAGGCAGCAATGCAAATAGCTGCCAATCCTATCTTCCATGAGCGCACTAAACATATTGTAATCGATTACCATTTCATTCGAGAACACATTAAAGGAGGCATGCTTACTACTCAGTATGTCTCATCTAAGAGCCAGCATGCTAATCTTCTCACCAAAGGACTACCATCCGGGCAACATTATTTTTTTACTGAGCAAGTTGGGTGTCTTGAACATTCTTCATCCACCAGCTTGAGGGGGAGTATTGGAAGTTAGTTAGTAGTGAGACTAATTAGTTAGGACCAAAGTGTAAATATTAGAACTTAGAGAGGTCACTGTTATTATTCTGTTAATACTGTATATAACAGTTAGTTGCTACAGTAATGAAATCAATTGAAAAATTCCCAAATGTTGTCTTCTTCTTCACGCTCGAAGCTCTCTCTCTAATGGCTGAATTTTGACAAGGATCGTAGTACAAAAGCCGATTTACTTAATTTTCTATGTGAATTTGGACAAAATATTTTTAAGTTTCTTAATTCTTGTTTTGTATATCTGGCAATAAAATGCACTTAATGAGAAGCCATAATAGTTAATTAATTAAAAATATTTAAAGATATTTTAAAAAAATCACGGTCCAAGAATAACATCTTTTAACTCCTTAATCAATATATATATATATATATATATATATATATAAAAGCCGAAGGCCCTTAGCGAAATGTCGTTCGCGTTTTTTACCCTTATAAATAAATTTACATTAGACAAAATAGTTATTTAACTATTTTTCTAATTTGTAGGAATATTCATTTAATAAATTTTACACTAGACGAAATGTCAGAACCGTGATGGCGCCTAATACTGTACTTGCTAGGCAAGCCAACATTAGAGGGTTCACAATTCACGAACTACTAAGAATTACTACAAGTTTTTGGCTGAAAGAAAATATATATCTGTTTTGAACTAGATAAAACAAAAACTAAATAATAATAAAGAGACTCCAGGAATCTGCGGACGTCAGCAGATCTACCTCGTGTCTCCGTGCGGAAGTGTCAGCTCTAACTCGAACTCAGCTCAGACCTAAAACTGGATCTGCAAAAGAAGTGCAGAGTGCAGTATCAGTACAACCGACCCCATGTACTGGTAAGTGTCGAGCCTAACCTCGGCGAAGTAGTGACGAGAGGCTAAGACATGACACCACATAAAACCTGGACATATATAACCATGCTAGTAGAAATAACATCAAATAAAGAATAAAAGCAGCAAATAATGGAAATGGAACATGCAATGGGGAAATTTAACATAAGAAGTGAGAAAATAAAAGACAGAAATAAACAATGATCAACAAGCAAATTAAGCAATTAAAATAGGAAGGATATTTGCACGGCATAACCCTTCGTGCTTTTACTCGCAGCCTCACCAAATAATAAATAGAATGCATGGCATCACCCTTCGTGCTTTTACTCTCAGCCAAACCAAATAATAAATAGAATGCACGACATCACCCTTCGTGCTTTTACTCTCAACCTCACAATATAAATAAATTATGTACGGCATCACCCTTCGTGCTTTACACTCTTCCGCAATATAATAATAATTTATGCACGACATCTCCCTTCGTGCTTTACACTCTTCCTCACCAGTCACAAAATTATTAACAACATATAAAGAGGAATTTCACAAGAAATCAGTATTTAATTTCTATCACCATTTAACATTTCAATCTAAACTCAATGCTCACAATGTTATCCATCTCGGTGGAACCAGATACAAATCTTCCAACATTTCCCTATAACAATAATCACAAATAGTAGGCTTTAAGACAACTAGAATAACAAGAATTAACTTTCACTCACATGTTATGACTCGACCACCACGTATAGGTACTCGTTACCTCACATATACATCGTATTTAGCAACACAACAAGTAGCAAGTAGTCATGCAATACCTATTCCCTCAAGCTAAGGTTAGACACAACACTTACCTCGATTCTGCAGGTCACTCACTGCTCAAGTAAAACTTTTCCTTTAGAATTCACCCCCAACCCACTCGTATCTAATCATAATTAGTTCAATATCATTAATTATTGTTAAAGGAATTAACTTTAATGCATAATAATGATTTTCCTCAGTTTTTCCTACAAAAGACAAAAATTGATCCCGGGCCCGCTTTGTCCAAACTCGAGGTTCGGACCAAAATCTGTCTACACATTCTCCCTCGAGCCCGGATATACAATTGGTTTTGGAATCTGACCTCTATTCGAGGTCTAAATCACCAAATTTCGAAATTCCTAAGTTCTACCCAAAAATCCCTAATTCTACCATGAAAATTCTAGATTCTAGGTTGAAATCTTGTAAAACGTTGTAAGAGATTGAAAGAAAATAGTTAGGAATCACTTACCTATGATTTGGAGAAGTTCTGGTCTTTGGAAAATCGCCTTTTGAGGTTTAGGGTTCGAAAGAATTAAAGAATGGGTGAAAATCCGTCTAAAATCGTTTTTGAACAGTTGTAGTTATCGCAAATGCGATCACAGGTTCGCAAATGCGAACTCGCAAATGCGGACACTACCTCACACATGCGACGTATGGCTCGATCCTGCTAGCATCGCAAATGCGAACAACTGTTTGCAAAAGCGACTTGTTGTGGTCGCAATTGCGACATTTAAGCCTCACAATTGCGAAGGTCACCTCCCAGCCCTTCTGATCGCAAATGCGAAAATACCTTCGCAAATGCGATGCTCGCATTTGCGAGCCAGACTTTGCAAATGCGACGTCTGCAGACCTAAAGCACACTAGCAAAATTTCTTAAGTCCAAATCACTCCGTGGCCTATCCGAAACTCACCCGGAGTCCTCGGGGCTCCAAACCAAGCATGTATGGAAGTCTAGAAATATCACAGGGACTTGCTCGTGTGATCAAATCACAAAAACGACACCTAAAACTACGAATTTAACATCAAAACTCATGGATTTCTCAATAGTACTTCAAAATTACTATCTTCCCAACCGGACGTTTGAATCACGTCAAATTAACTCCGATTTCCACCAAATTTCACAGATATGACTTAAATATTATAATAAACCCGTACCGGGATCCATAACCAAAATACGGGCCTGATACCAACGAGTTCAAACCATTATCAATATCTTTAAATCCTTTGAATTTCAGTCTAACAATTTTCATCAAAAAATCATTTATCGAGCTAGGGACCTCGGAATTCGATTTCGGGCATACACCCGAGTCCCATATTTTACTACGGACCTCCCGGGACCGTCGAAACACGGGTCCGAGTCCGTTTACTCAAAATGTTGACCAAAGTCAACTAAAAGTCATTTTTAAATCTCAAAAATTATTATTTCTTATATTTTCACATAAAGGCTTTCCGGATTCACGCCCGGACTGTGCACAAAAATCGAGCTGAATAAAATTAATGTTTTTAAGGCTAACATGCCCGGAATAGAGTCTTAAATCATAAGATGATCCTTTGGGTCATCACAATCTCCACCTCTAAAATAAACGTTCGTCCTCGAACGGACATAGAAAAATACCTGAACTAGCGAACAAGTGTGGATATCTAAAACCAAAACCAAACCAAACCTAATAAGTATCGATTTTTTTGGTCGGTTTGGTTCGGTTTTTCAGATTTTTATGAACACCCCTACTCAACTGACGAACCTGCCGGTCTAGAATGGCTACCGGTTCCTCCTCATAAGTCAAATCCTTGTCCAATTGGACAAAGCTAAAATCTAACACGTGGGACGGGTCACCATGATATTTCCGGAGCATCGACACATGGAATACCAGATGAACTGAGGATAACCCCGGAGGCAAAGCAAGTCTATAAGCCACCTCTCCCACTTTATCGAGAATCTCAAATGGCCCGATATACCTAGGGCTCAACTTGCCTTTCTTCCCAAATCTCATAACACCCTTCATGGGCGATACCCGAAGTAATACCCTCTCTCCGACCATGAATGACACATCACGAACTCTACGGTCAGCATAACTCTTTTGCCTGAACTGAGCTGTACGAAGTCGATCCTGTATAATCTTGACCTTTTCCAAGGCCTCCTGAACTAAGTCTGTACCCAATAACCGAGCCTCTCCCGTCTCAAACCATCCAACTGGGACCTGCACCGTCTACCATATAATGCCTCGTAGGGAGCCATTTGAATGCTCGACTGGTAGCTGTTATTGTAGGCAAACTCCGCTAACGGCAAGAAATGATCCCAAGAACCTCCAAAATCAATAACACAGGCGCGAAGCATGTCCTCCAAGACTGAATAGTACGCTCAGACTGCCCGTCCGTCTGAGGATGGAATGTCGTGCTCAACTCAACTCGCTTACCCAATTCATGATGTACTGCCCTTCAAAAGTGCGAGGTAAACTGCGTACCTCGATCAGAAATGATAGACACAGGCACACTGTGAAGGCGAACAATCTCCCGAATGTAGATCTATGCCAACCGCTCCGAAGAATAAGTACTTGCGACTGGAATAAATTGTGCTGATTTAGTCAGCCTATCCACAATAACCCAAACAACGTTGAACTTCCTCTAAGTCCGTGGGAGCCCAACAACGAAGTCCATAGTGATAGATTCCCACTTCCACCCAGGAATCTTTATCTGCTGAAGCAAACCACCAGGTCTCTAATGCTCATACTTCACCTGTTGACAATTCAAGCAACGAGCCACATAAGCGACAATATCCATCTTCATCCTTCACCACCAATAATGTTGCCGTAGGTCCTGGTATATCTTGGCAGCACCCGGGTAAAATAGAATACTTAAAACTGTGAGCCTCCTCAAGAATCAACTCACAAAGTCCATCAACATTAGGCACACACACTCGACCCTACATACTCAAAACGTCGTCATCTCCAACTGTAACCTGCTTGGCACCACTGTGCCGAACTGTTTCCCTAAGGACCATCAAGTGAGAGTCATCATACTGCCGATCTCTGATACGCTCAAACAAGGAAGACCGCGCGATTGTACAAGCTAGAACACGGTTGGGCTTTGAAATATCCAATCTCACAAATTGATTGGCCAAAGTCTGAATGTCTGAAGTTAGCGGTCTCTCACCGACTGGAATGAATGCCAGGCTGCCCATACTCACTGCCTTCCTACTCAATGCATCAGCCACCACATTGGCCTTTCCCGGATGGTACAATATAGTGACATCATAGTCTTTAAATAGCTCTAATCATCTCCTCTGCCTCAAATTGAGATCCCTTTGCTTGAACAAGTACTGAAGGCTGCGATTATCCGTGAAAACCTCACACGACACACCATAAAGATAGTGCCTCCATATCTTCAATGCGTGAACGATGGCTGCCAACTCTAAGTCATGGACATGCTAATTATTCTCATGAACCTAACTGCTGAGACGCACACGCAATCACCCTGCCCTCCTGCACCAATACCGCTCCGAGCCCAACACGGGAGGCATCACAATATACCGTGAAAGATCCCGAACTTGATGGTAATACCAACACCGGTGCTGAAGTTAAGGTTGTCTTGAGCTTTTGAAAGCTCGCCTTACACTCGTCCGACCATTTGAATGGGGCATACTTCTGAGTCAACTTAGTCATTGGGGAAGCTATAGATGAAAACCCCTCCACAAACCGACGGTAATAACCTTCCAAACCCAAGAAGCTCCTGATCTCCGTGGTTGAAGTGGGTCTAGGCCAGTTCTTGACTGCCTCTATCTTCTTAAGATCTACCTGAATACTCTTTGTTGATACGACATGACCCAAGAAGTTTACTTAATCCAAACAAAACTCGCACTTTGAAAATTTAGCATACAACTGATTGTCCCTCAAAATCTGAAGCGCTATCCGGAGGTGCTGCTCATGCTCCTCCCGAATACGGGAGTATATTAGAATGTCATCAATAAACACGATCACAAATGAATCCAGATAAGGCTTGAACACCCGATTCATCAAGTCCATAAATGTTGCTGGGGCATTAGTCAATCCAAAAGACATCACTAGGAAATCATAGCGCCTATACCTCGTTCGAAAAGCTGTCTTAGGAACATCGGATGCCCTCATCTTCAACTAATGGTAGCCCGATCTCAAATCAATCTTCAAAAACACCATGGCACCCTGAAGCTAATCAAACAAGTCATCAATTCTCGGCAACGAATACTTATTCTTTATGGTGACTTGTTCAAATGTAGGTAGTCTATACACATCCTCATCGATCCATCCTTTTTCTTCACGAACAAAACCGGTGCACCCCAGGGCGAGATACTAGGTCTAATGAAGCCCTTATCCAGCAAATTTTGTAACTGTTCCTTCAATTATTTCAACTCTAATGGGGACCAGTGATCATAGACTTCCAGCTATGGATATGGAAGTAATGAAGAGAGGTCCAGTATTAACTCCACAACAACATCAAAGATTGAATGCTGATGTAAATGACCAAGAGATAGATGAAGCTTTGAAGGGGATAGGAAGTGATAAAGCTCCTGGCATTGATGGGTATAATGCTGAATTTTACATGAAGGCATGGCCAGTAATTAAAGAATATGTGTATGCAGCAGTGAAAGAGTTCTTTCAGACAGGTGAAATGTATCCAACAATCAACTGCACCACCATCACTTTGCTGCCTAAGATTCCCAATCTAGTCACAATTAGAGATTTTAGACCTATTTCCTATTGTTCTGTATTGTACAAGATTATATCTAAAGTGATTGCAGGTAGACTTCAGCACATAATGCCATATATTATATCTGAAGCTCAAGCAGGATTTATCCCAGAGAGGAAGATTGCAGACAACATTATCCTTGCACATGAGTTAGTCAAAGCATACAACATGAAGCACATATCTCCTAGATGCATGGTGAAGGTAGACATGGTGAAAGCATATGATTCTGTGGAGTGGGTCTATCTGGAGCAATTATTAGAATACCTATGCTTCCCAACAAAGTTCATCAACTGGGTGAAGACATGCTTATCAACAATGAGCTACTCAATTGTGATAAATGGGGAACTAACAAAGCCATTTGAAGCTGCTAAAGGTCTAAGGCAAGGAGATCCCATATCTCATTTTTTGTTTGCAGTTGCAATGGAATACCTAAGTAGGTTACTCAAATGACTAAAGCAAGCAAAGGAATACAGATTTCATCCAAGATGTAGTAAGATGGATATTACTCACTTAAGTTTTGCAGATGACCTACTGATGTTTGCTAGAGGGGACTACAGCTCTGTGACCAAGCTACATGCATACTTCTGACAATTTTCTGCAGCATCTGGATTACAGGCCAATCCAAGCAAAAGTGCAATCTATTTTGGGGGTGTTGAGCAGAATGTTAGACTGGAAATTCTGAAGAGTACTGGATATACACCAGGGGAACTTCCCTTTAAATATCTTGGTATTCCACTGGACACAAATAAGTTAACAGCTCTACAGTGGCAACCATTGCTTGATAAAATAGTGGCAAGGGTCTCTTCTTGGACAACTAAGAAGTTGTCTTATGCTGGAAGGGTGCAGCTAGTTCAAACAACTGTATTTGGTATACAATCCTATTGGTCCGAAATATTTGTTTTGCAAGCCAAAGTGATGAAGCTAATAGAATCATATTGTAGGAGTTACATTTGGTCTGGATCAAATACAATTACAAAGAGACCATTGATTGCATGGGATAAGATGTGTTTACCAAAATCTCCAGGTGGATATAATATGTTGAATTTCAAAGTGTGGACTAAAGCTGTAATTACTAATGTGTACTGGGACTTGGCACAGAAGAAAGACAAAGTGTGGGTAAAATGGATTCACTCTTATTACATAAACGGTCATAACATTCTGGAAATGAGGATACCACAACAGGCGAGTTGGATAGTCAGGAAGATTATAGAAGCAAGAGGGGTAATTCAACAAATTCCAGACGTAAATCAAAACAAACTGGGAAATCATAATAAGGTGGCATGGAGAACTTTGATGTTCCAGAATGAAGCTCGACCTAAAGCAGTATTCACTATGTGGATGCAATGCCATGGGAGGCTAATGACAACTGATAGGTTGACGGATTGGGGAATGCAGGTGAATCAAAGGTGCAGCTTATGTGATGATGCAGAGGAATCACACTTGCATTTATTTTATGAATTCAACTATGCTAAAACAACATGGTGGAGGCTACTGCAGTGGGTTGGTTACTCTGGCAATATAGTCCACTCAAGGGTGCAAATGAAGGCTTGGGTGATACACCAAGCTAAAGGCAGATCATGCAAGGCTAAAGTCATGAAAATGATTCTTGTTGAGTATATACATGGGATATGGCAAGAGAGGAATAACATAATCTTTGAAGGGAAAACAAGAACTATTGAGAAAATTTCAAGGGAAGTGGCATGTGTATGCAATATTAGAGCAAGAGGATCAGTACGAGTAAAGCTGCAACAACTGGTATTCTGAAGATAAATAAGTAACTAGCCAAGCTTACTTACATATATGTCTTGATGTACTGCCTATAGTATAGGAATAGTGACAGTTAATTGTAAAGATTAAGCAAGTCGAGGATGACTTTACTACTTTGTAATGACCTTTGGTGATTAATAAAAATTTTACTTACCAAAAAAAAATTCTTTCAACTCTTGTGGGGCCATTCGGTATGGAGGAATAGAAATGGGCTGAGTTCTAGGAGTCACATCAATGCAAAAATCAATATCTCTATCGGGTGGCATCCCCGCCAGGTCTGCAGGAAACACCTCGGGAAACTCACGAACAACAGGCACCGAATCTATAGAAGAAACCTCAGCACTAGAATCACAAACATGAGCCAAATCGGCCAAACACCCCTTATCGATCATGCGACGAGCCTTGGTATAAGAAATCACCCTGCTGGAAAAATGACCAGGAGTCCCTTTCCACTCTAATCGAGGTAGTCCCGACAAAGCTAATGTCACTGTCTTGGCGTGACAGTCCAAGATAGCATAATAAGGTGACAGCCAATCCATACCCAATATAACATCAAAATCAACCATATCAAGGATAAAAAGGTCTACACTAGTTTCAAGACCCTCAATAAAGACCACACACGAGCAATACACACAATCTACAATAATAGCATCCCCCACGGGCATAGACACATAAACAGGGACGCTCAAGGAATCGCGAGGCACAACCAAATACGAAGCAAAATAAGATGACACATAAGAGTAAATAAACCCCGGATCAAACAGAACATAAGCATCTCTATTACAAACTGAAATGGTACCTGTGATAACATCATCAGAGGACTCCACCTCAGGTACGAATGAAAATGCATACAATCGGGGCTAGGCCCCACCACCCTGAACCATGTCTCTAGGATGACCTCTGACCGGCAGACCTCCACCTCTAGTGGGCTGGCCTACACCTCTAACAATCTGGCCCCTACCTGTGGCTACCTAATCCCTACCCCTGGCTGGCTGGGCAGGTAGTGCTGCAGCTGGTGCTGGAACTATAGCACGAGACCCCTGATACTGAGAAATACCCGATGCACGAGGGGCAATATTTAGCAATGTGCCTCGGGTCACCACAAGTATAACAAGACTTCGGTTGCTGAGACTGCTGGCCAGCAAACTGACCCTGTCGACCTGTGTAACCACCCTGAAAACTTTGGAGTTGAGGTGCACTGATAGGAGCTGGATGATCAGAATAAGGCAAGTAAGAGATACGACCACCTGGGGCACCATGGGATGTCTGTAGTGTTGAATGGAATGGCCTCTGCTAAAAGTAACCCCGCCCCTAGATGAGGCACCGTTGAATCCACCGGAATGGCAAGGTCTCTTGTCTGACCCCTGACCTCCCAATCCAAGAACCATATCAACTCTCCTGGTCACATTGGTTGCATCCTGAAAAGATATCCCGCTCCCTGTCTCCTTAGCCATATGTAATCGGATAGGCTGAGCAAGACCCTCAATAAATCTCCTAACCCTCTCTCTCCCTGTGGGTAGCAAACGAGTAGCATGACGAGCCAAATACACAAAGCGAGTCTCATACTGTGTAATAGTCATGCTGCCCTGCTGGAGATGCTCAAACTGATGGCGATGCTTCTCTCTAGTGGTAATAGGTATAAACTTCTCCTAGAAGAGGTGTGAAAACTGATCCCAAGTAAGAGCAGGTGACCCAGATGGTCTAGTTAATAGATAATCCCTCCACCATTTCTTGGCAGAACTAGTCATCTGTAAAGCAGCAAAATCGACCCCATTGGTCTCCAAAATACCCATGTTCCGAAGAACCTCATGACAACTATCAAGGTATTTCTGGGGGTCCTCTGAAGTGGCACCACTGAAATGAATAGGGAAGAGCTTGATAAACCGATTTAATCTCTATAAAGCATCGGAGGACATAACTTTCCCAGCAACGAGCGGTGCTGCAACAACTGGCTGAACTACCCCAACTGGATGGGCTGCTGAGGTCTGAATCTGAGGAGTAATCTGCTCCGGAGTGTGGGTAGCAAGAGTCTGGACTCCTCATCCATCCTAAGATATGGCTGCTGCCACGGGGAATGCGCTAGTCTGGGCTACACTCTCCATGATGCCCACTAGTCGGATCAAGGCATCCTGAAGCACCGGGGTAGTAATAAACCCCTCTAGGACCTGAGCTGGTCCCACCGGAACGGTCTGAGCTGGAGCCCCCTCGTCAAGCTCTATCTGGAGCAGCTAGAGTTGTTGCCTGAGAATTGGGCTGAGTCCTGCCCCTGCCTCGGCCTCTGGCACGGCCTCGGCCTCCGCCCCTTGTAGGAGCTGCTGCTGCTGGAGGATCCGATAGCTGGTCAGCAAAAGAAGAGGTACGTGTTATCGCCATCTGCGATAGAATAAGAATAAAAGAGTTTAATCAGTATTGGGATAACAAGAATCGCACGACAGAGTTGAATAAAAGTGAACTTGTTCCTAATTTTATAGCCACTGAGAGATAAGTACAGACGTCTCCGTACCGATCCCTCAGACTCTATTAAGCTTGTTCGTGAATTGTGAGACCTAGGCAACCTAGTGCTCAGATACCAACTTGTCACGACCCGAATTCCCACAGTCGGGACCGTGATAGGGCCTAACACTGTACTTGCTAGGCAAGCCAACATTTGAGGGTTCAACATTTATAACAATTAAAAACATATAAGAAATGTTACTACCATCCAATATATGATACCATAAGTAATAAATGAAAGAATATATGACGATACTGCGAAACTAATACTAATGTCTAACTACCCAGGGTTTGGAGTCATAATTCACGAACTACTAAGAATTACTACAAGTTTTTGGCTGAAAGAAAATATATATCTGTTTTTGAACTAGATAAAACAACAACTGAATAATAATAAACAGACTCCAGGAATCTGCGGACGTCAACAGATCTACCTCGTGTCTCCGTGCGGAAGTGTCAGCTCTAACTCGAACTCAACTCGGACCTAAACCTGGATCTGCACAAGAAGTGCAGAGTGCAGTATCAGTACAACCGACCCCATGTACTGGTAAGTGTCGAGCCTAACCTCGGTGAAGTAGCGACGAGGCTAGGACATGACACCACATAAAACCTGGACATATATAATCATGCTAGTAGAAATAACAACAAATAAAGAATAAAAACAACAAATAATGGAAAGGGAACATGCAGTTGGGAAATTTAACATAAGAAGTGGAAAACAAAAGACAGAAATAAACAATGATCAACAAGCAAATTAAGCAATTAAAATAGGAAGGAAATTTGCACGACATCACCATTCGCTCTTTTACTCTCAGCCTCACCAAATAATAAATAGAATGCATGGCATCACCCTTCGTGCTTTTACTCTCAGCCTCACCATATAATAAATAGAATGCACGACATCACCTTTCGTGCTTTTACTCTCATCCTTACCAGATTATAAATAAGAATGCATGGCATAACCCTTCGTGTTTTTATGCTCAACTTCACAATATAAATAAATTATGCACGACATCACCCTTCGTGTTTTACACTCTTCCTCACCAGTCACAAAATCATTAACAACATATAAAGAGGAATTTCACAAGAAATCAGTATTTCATCATAATTTCTATCACCATTTAACATTTCAATCTCAACTCAATGCTCACAATGTTATCCATCTCGGTGGAACCAGATACAAATCTTCCAATATTTCACTAACAACAATAATCACAGATAGTAGGCTTTAAGACGACTAGAATAACAAGAATTAACTTTTACTCGCATGTTATGACTCGACCACAATGTATAGGTACTCGTCACCTCACCTATACATCGTATTTAGAGACAAAACAAGTAGCAAGTAGTCACACAATACCTATTCCCTCAAGCTAAGGTTAGACACAACACTTACCTCGATTCCGCAGGCCACTCACTGCTCAAGTACAACTTTTCCTTTAGAATTCACCTCCAAACCACTCGTATCTAATCATAATTAGTTCAATATCATTAATTATTGCTAAAGGAATTAACTTTAATGCATAATCATGGGTTTCAAACAAAAATTTCTGCAGACCTGAAGCACACCAACAAAATTTCTTAAGTCCAAATCACTTCGTAGCCTATCCGAAACTCAACCGAGTCCTCAGGGCTCCAATCCAAACATGCACGTAAGTCTAACAATATCATACACACTTACTCGTTTGATCAAATCACAAAAAACGACACCTAAAACTATGGATTTAACATCAAAACTCTCTCAAGAATACTTCGAAATACTATCTTCTCAACTGGACGTCCGAATCATGTCAAATCAACTCTGATTTCTACCAAATTTCACAGATATGACTTAAATATTATAATAAAGCTATACCAGGCTCCAGAACCAAAATATTGGCCCCATACTAACGAATTCAAATAATTATCATTTTCTTTAAATCCTTTAAATTTCAGTCTAACAATTTTCATCAAAAATTCATTTATCGAGTTAGGGACCTCGAAATTCGATTTCGGGAATACGCCCGAGTCCCATACTTTACTACGGACCTCTAGGGACTGTCGGAATACGGGTCGGGGTCCGTTTACTCAAAACGTTGACCAAAGTCAACTAAAAGTTATTTTTAAATCTCAAAAATTATTATTTCTCACATTTTCACATAAAGACTTTCTGGATTCACGCCCGGACTGCGTACACAAATTGAGATGAATGAAATTAATATATTTAAGGCTAACGAGTCCGGAATAGAGCCTTAAATCATAAGATGACCCTTTGGGTCATCAAAGTTGCACATAATTAGTAGATGTGCGATTAATGATCTAATTATTTTCTTATTTTTTCATAGATTTAGTTTATTCATGGCACAACAATTCATGCCATAAATAGTATTACTTCCTACTACTAAAGCAAGGAAAGGTTAGAGCTTTCTGATTTTAGTCTTTAGAGGCCTTAGGGTACATATCTTTGTTTGTACATATTTATTGATATATATACATTCATGTGTAATTCATAAGGTCAATTAGTGAAAGTTGATTGTCAAAAAAAATTTCAAAAAATTTACCATCTATTATTCCTCTATTAACAATTATCTTTACATAATTATGTATAAACAAAAGTAACACTACCAAGGATGATATTAATTTTAGTATATCCCTAACAGAGAAGATTAGTTTTTATTTCCACTACTCTCTTTTCTTTCATACTGCATAGACTTGTGCTGCAATTTTGCTGAAAGAAATACTGGAATATGGTCTCTCATGTTTTCTTATAGATCTTCAAGGTAATAGTATACGTTGGTTTTTATACCAAAAAAGGGGTACCGGCGTACCTAACATTACCATATAGGGAATGAACTGAGTTATTAGAAAATGTGGTTCGGGGGACTATATGTGGAGCAATTCGGCATAAATTGATACCGACACCTCAGAATTTGGTAACCTCAACTCCATTAACAACTACTTATGAATCCTTTTTCGGTTTACACCCATTATTTCAAGTTTTGGATCGAACTAATCCATCGACACAAATAGTTTATGGGAGAAAATTAAGTTATTTGGGCCCTGGAGGACTGACAGGACTTATCTTAGCCTTTTAATAAGATTGATAGTATTTTTTTCGTCATTTTGTTAATAAACAGTTCATCATATTTTTTCGTGCAGTTTTGTGAAAAATAGAACTCCATATGATATGAATTCGCCTTTCAGACTTTTAATTGCTATGCAATACTAATTTATTTTTGGATAACGTCATTTATTATGAGAAAACTTTAGGCGAAAATTGTTAATGGTAGGAATCAAATAGATGACATCTTTATGTAATTACCATATTATAAATATTATTACTAATTTAACTAAATAGGTCATTTCGAAGAGATTGAATTCATCTACTATGTCAATGAAATAACATTTATTTGCATCATTTAAACTACTATGTCATCTATGTCATCAATGAAATAACATCTACTATGTCATCTATGAAGCATGCAATTTCATAGATGACATTTTTATGCAATTACTATATTATAAATATTATTACTAATTTAACAAAATAGGTCATTTCGAAGATTGAATTCATCCACTGTGTCAATGAAATAACACATATTTGCATCATTATTCAAATATTACATTTATTTTAGCGTTAATGTTTACTTTATAATAATTATATATATATTACTAATTTAAACTATTTATTCTTTATATTAACTCGATAGCACGTACACTAAAACTAGTTAATAGAAATATCACGTAAAATGAGATAGAGGTGTAATAGATTCGTAAAAGATGTTTTGATGCCGAAAAGTAATTTGACTCATGATGGTAAAAACTTCAATATCTCTTATTATATATATACATACATGTAATATAGTTTCATCCTATGTCCTAACTTCAAGATCGGGAATGTTGGAACAACAGTAAAATCGTTTCCATGTGAATAACGATAAAGTTATCTTGAACAATTGTAAAATTGTTCGAGCCGTTGAATCACCTATTTATAATTACGGTATGATAGCCTACCTACATAACTTATCTGAAGGTACAATTCTTTTTCGAACCCTGCGTGAACGCGAAATGCTTCACCGGAAACACAGAAAAGAAAGAGCTATATTATCTGTAAGATTTGAGAATGGCACCGCAGAAACTACAGACAATAGCCTTCCAAGACTTGAAGTAAAATGGGATATAACAAAATCTGGTGGCAGTGCACATATCAGCCACTTTAGCACCATGGCCGCACCTCGAACACGAGCCAGCCACCGGTTTACTCCGCCTCATCATCTTCTTCTGGTCCACTAGAAAGCAAAAACACACCATTATTTATTACTAGTTATCGCCTTGTCGGCTAGTTAAAGGTCAACTTCGATTCTAGGTAAAGATTCGCCAGTAACAGTTTCTATTCCCGACCCGTTCAATCGTATTCTCCCCTAGCCGTACTTCAACCAGTTGTTTCTTGGCTAAACAGTCCGACCTCTCTATAATGGCATCCTTATATAACATCACTTCTCTATAAAAGCTAAATTTTTATAATATATGTTTTCTATAACAACAATTCGTTATAATATCCAAAAATATTCGAAACAAACGAAGTTGTTATAGAGAGATTTAACTGTACGGAAAATATCAAATTGAAGAGAGAAATATTCAGAAAGTTTTTTGTTGGATTTTTTTTGGCCAACTTTTCTTCCTTGTTTGTAGACTCAGGAGAGTTTGTTGGAGACACCTTTATAGTTTGTACATTCCAAATTGAGTTGTCTCTTAGGATATTATATAGAGTTTAATTTTTGAGTGGTAACCATTTTTAATGTATACTATCAAGTTCAAACAACTTTTTCTTTTAGGAGAAATTCGCAGCTGCTATAACTTCTGTCTCTTTGTCCTTTGGGTGAGCACTCTGTGGTAAGCACCGGATAAACCTCCTCCTCTATAATTGCCTGCAAACCACACAGGAAATATAAACTACACTAGGTAAATCCTGTGCGACAGACTCAACTCAGAAGGCATTAATGGGGGATCAATCCCAACTTATATAACAACTTATAATTGTTAACTTTAATAATTTTGATTTGATGACCTAAAAATTTGAGAATATTATGCTATACTTAATTAAAAAAACATTACTATATTACAGAAGTCTACAATAAACTACTTTTTGTATTTTAATATATGTGCCGATTTGATTGTGCGTAATGTTCAGAAAAAATTAAAACTTGTGTACTTAAACGTACTATAAGCTATAAAGGCATGCATGTCGTTAAAATTAAAATGAAAAATTCAAATTATGAGAAGTACTAATTTTTTAAATTAAATAGTGCCACTTAAAATAAAATAAATGTTATAGAAGAAAAGGGTGCCTGACAACTGACAAGTGATAAATATAAAGGGAAGTGATTAACATACAAGCTAGTCCCAACTAATTACCTCCAAATTTGTGGTAGATGGATAGGATTTCTCCACTTTTAATCAGAGGTTATTGTATACGATCCCTAAAAATGAATCTTTTTTACAATTTGTTTGGATGGTTGTTACGTATCGTTTCATAATGTATTGTATCGTACTGTATTGTATTGTATTGTCTGATAAATACAATGTTTGGATAGATTGTGTCGTTTGTCATCGTTTCATAATATCATGTATCGGCAATATGAAGAATAAACTAGCAATGTTATAAAGAATAATTATGATACATGGTAAAATTATTATATAAAAAGGAAGGGTAAATAATAAAATGAAATTATTTAATAATAATGAAGGGTGAGATTGTAGACATCACAACGACGCGGCCACACCAAATCGGTCGTTACATAAAGTGGCACGTTTCGTTATTATGTAACAACGAATTTAACGATACGATACAATAAAATTTAAGTAACAATCAAAACAAAAGTAACAATACGATACAATATAATGGATAACAACCATAGTAGAAAATGTTTCTTTTTTATTTTTTATTTTGCCGTACACGATACGAATCTGGATTAACTAACACCCTTAAGCGAGTATCGAATATCGAATAAAAAATAATATTTGAACTTGACAGCTTCCAACCAAGCGTTCGATTGCCACGTAAAAGGAATTTAATTCTAGAAATTGATTAAAATTTTGAAGAATGAACTTGCAGCAGCCTGACTTTTATAACTAAAAGATGCTGATTATGCCATATGTGTCCATTTTACAGTTGGGAGATGTGTGTTATTTTGATGTTTAATTAATGAAGTACTTGCCGTGCTTTTAAAATTCTGCTGCTACAAGCGTTTTTTCTTATGTTTCATTTTATTTTATTGTTGAAGGGAACATTGGAGTAATGGTATAGTTATTTTCGTGTCATACGTTAGGGGTTCGAACAACCGTAGAAGTAGTCACTATTGTTGTTGGAAAAATATTGGTTAGAGAGAATAAGAATTAATTTAATGCGTGTCAAGGACACATTGTTAAAAGATATTTCGCCCACATCGTGATAAATAAAATTAAGCGTATCCCTCAAAATTCGACTAGTTCTTTCAGTTATTAGACAAGGAACATAACTAACAGAAAATTATACAAAGAAACCCAGCGTAGGAGGAGGAAGAAGATTTAGAAGGTTGTGTTGAAAATGTTCTTTAGCGCTCCAAATATCATGTTTATATAAAGTGTTGCTCCAACGGCTCTGTTAACAGCTAGTTTGACTCTATTAATTGTAAAATAACTTACTAAATAATAAGTAAATAGAAATATAATATTTCATAAAAGAAATTTTTTTCCCAAATCAAAATATTTGACATTTCCTTTTGAGATACCATTAATTTTTTCAACATTAGTATTAGGGTAGACTGTTTACATTATATCTCTTGGGTGCGACTCTTCCGCAGACCCTTTATAAATGCGAGATGTTTCGTGCGCCAGACTGCCCTTTCTTGCTTCAAACGTTTTTTTATGTTCAATTTTACATTATCAATGTAAAAATTAGATTACATTTTGTACTTACTTTATTCCTGAGTGTAGAATCCTTTCTTTGCCGGTTAAATATATAGAGAGCTATTTAGGTTCTCTCTAAAACTACGAAAAAGTTTTAAAAGTTACAAAGGAAGAAAATTTTTGTTTTTATTTTGCATAATATTGTTCTTCAAAAAAAATTAATTGAATAGAATATTCAATAAGAATTCATATAGCGTACACCAACTTATTTGAGACACAAGTATAATTGTGATGTTGTAGAATCTATATATTTCTCATTCATATTAAAACAATCACAAAGTTTTCAAGATTTCTACAAGAGAAAAGAGAAGGAGATCAATGGGCAAGAAGAGAATATCTATAATACTACGAAAGATGTGGTGCAGTGGTTGAAACTGTTCTTCTCTGAACCAGAGTCTCGGATTCGAGCCCCGAGTATGAAAAAATCTTTGGTAGGGAGTGCTTCCTTTCGAATAGGGCATTACGCGAGCGCGAATTCAAATATAATCGGCTTCTAATATGAGTATCGGACACCAGTTGAGAAATAAAAAAAAATATCTTTAATAGTGCAGCAATTTAAGAACCCACCTACGAGATAGACAGATTGGCAGTTTGTCGCTAACCTATTTAATGAACATGCCTAACATGTCCCTAGTCAATCTGAAATCAAATTAACTTTAATTTCTTTTAAATTTTTATATTCTTGATAAATTTATTGATAATTGATAAATTTAGCAAATTAATGAATTGGGAATAATAAATTAAATATTTTAAAATAATTTTTAAGAAGTAAGAAATATGTATGCTATATTAAAAGGAGGTAGTGGACAACAGCCAAATGACGGGCTAATTATTATATTAATAATATAATAATACTAAATAATAAATATTGTAATATAGAAAAAAATAAAAAATAAAAAGTTATACGATGTGATTTGTTATTTTTTAATTTCATTAATTAATAAAATACCGTATTGAGAAGTAAGATGTCAGTTGAAATTCCAAACACAACTTGATATAATATTTCTAAGAAGATAAATTATAATTTAAAATGCTTAAAATTCTTTCATATTTATCTCGCTGCGTGCAGGTTCTACTGCTAGTTTACTGAACATGCCTAACATATCCCTAGGCAATATGCAAACTTCTGAAATTAAATTAACTTTAATTTCCTTTAATTTTTTTATATTATTTGTGGAAAGGGGCATGAGTAAAAAAAAATGGAAAAATGGAGAATGAAGAAGTGAGAAACCTTGCACCACTTTTTATATATAAAAAAAGTTTAATTAACTTTAAAATTCTTATTTACCTCATAATTTTATAGCCACAAAAATGTATAACTTATTCAAAACCATAATTAAAAAAACGAAAAGAAGTACCAAAGTTAAAACTAGTTTCTTTTTTTTTTTTTTTTTTTTTTTTTGGCGTAATGGCTTCTAGGCATTTTCATTTAAGAAATAGGCGGCCACTCTCTCTCTTACTTTCTTTCGTTTAGTTAGGTGTGGTAAAGGATCTCGCTCGAAAGAGACTCTTCACCTACTCAATTGGAATGACTCTTAGCCTTACTTATCTCTTTACTCAGAGAAGTCCCTCTCGGAGCTATTCCCCGGCGCTGTGTCTTCTTTCTCCTTACTCTGGGAATGAAGCCGTAAGCCGAACAGAATACAGACTTGATTGCTTATTTCATTCCATCTCTGCTCCTGGAAACAAATCAAGATCAAGGATGTTAAAAAGACAGAGTCAACCGATAGATCAAAGAGTCACAAACATTGCTGCCACCTAATCGATGAATCTTGTCCCCCTTTTGTGGCTTTAGCCCGCTTCTTGTTACCTTGTTACTAAAAAAATTGCGTGCGTATACAATGGGATCAAGAACAGTAGGTCGGTTCTCTCCCGAGTATCATTAGTGGGTCCACAGATTAAACTTGCATCGGATTTTAAAGCCGATACATAAACATCTGATTTTCCCATTTTAGCACCCTAACTCAATAAAAGTACTTATAATAAACCCCTCCCTCAGAGCGTGTATCTCAATTGTCTGACATGATTACCACGTCAGATACTAAAATCATTTATTGTTTGACATTTATAATATCTGGGTCCCATCCTTTTTAAAATCAATTTACTAAATTTATAATTTTTGTTCTCTTTTCGTTCTTCTCCACCATAACTCCACCAAAACCTTCTCTTGCCCAGCCACAATTTTCAATAGTAAAAAATCAAATATGATCCATTCATATCTTAATACATACCTTAACGAAACCTTAGTCTAGAAATTAGTCCAACATAAAATATCAAAATCATTCCGACAAGATCTTTATCGGAAAAATGGCATCTCGGTGACACTCGTCGAAATCAAAACTAACAGATCTCCTTGAGAACCTATTACTTCCCACCCCCTAAAAATTTCCAGTAATTTCGTAGTCTCAGCTGGCGAAAGAAGATCGTCAGAAACACTGTCAACACCATACCTTTGAGGGAGGGGAGGGGGGTGCCGGAAAAAAACAATAGGAAGAAAGAAATTTGGAGGGGGGGGGGGGGGCCGGAAAA
>ML275986.1:94816-112572 GCA_005239495.1 Nicotiana undulata
GGGGGGAAAAAAAAAAAAAAGAAAAAAAAAAATGGGGGGGGGGGGGGGGGGGGACGGAAAAAACAGTGGGGAGAAAGAAATTGGGTGGGGGGAACGGGGAGAAACTGTGGGTAGAAAAAAATTGAGGTGGGAGTGAGGGTAGGGTGGGGGGTTGTAAGGAAGAAGATAACAGAGGGGTTACGGGAGGGATGTTTAGGATTTAGGATGTTTTTATTTTTTATTTTTTTATCTTTTACTTACTTTTCCTTTTTCTTATTTAGATTTAATATTTTTAACTATAGTAATTCGAGTCACGCTTTTTTTTACCTGCGTGATTAGCACACATTTTGATCACGTCAGCTGTGCTACTGTCACATAAGCATAGTCAACGATTAGAGATGTTTACTTATAAGCAATCGGTTGAGTTGGGGTGTTAAAATGAGAAAATTGAAAGTTCATATATCGGCTTTAAAATTCGATGCAAGTTTAGGTGGCCGAGAAGCCATTTCGCCTTTTTTTTTCCCCCGAAGTTGGGGCGGGACCGGGACCGGGACCGGGACCGGGACGGGTACATATATTGTAGGAGAAAGGAATGAAATAGGGAGAAATTCAAAACTAGCCGGATTTACAAGTGGTCATTCAAAAATAGCTACAGTTTAAAGTAATTGAAATTTAGCCACTTTTCATGTAAAGATAAATCTGAACGAAAACACGGTTCAAATCGAAAAAATACTTCAGTATAATATATTGGAGTTCCAGTATAACATATCGGTCCAACATAATATACTGGAGATTGGAACACCGGTGTTCCAATCTCCAGTATATTATACTGAACTTTTCGCGTGTTGGAGTTCCAGCATAATATGCTGGAAGTTCATACACACGTGCACCAATTTCCAGTATATTATGCTAGAACTTTCCGTATTTCAGCAAAATAATAATTATTTTCAATAACTTTGCAAATACAGACTATTTTTGAACTTGCAGTCAAAAACTGACTAGCCCGTCCTATTTTTACAATGAAATATCCTTAATGAAGTTCTAAATATTAGATTGCAGCTATAGTCAACGTTATTAGTTTCATACTCCATGTTTAATTCGATTTGGCAGATTTGGCCATTTTAGTCGCCAAGAGGTCCCCGATCCTCATATTAGGTAGTAATTGATTAAAGATAGTTGAACTTTGAGCCTAACAAGTGTTCTAAATTAGGATTGAAAAATCATTAGACGAAGCAACGTGTCATATAACATTTGCTGCCACTCTCGTTTTATTCTTAGCTGCCTGCTATCTGACAAATCTTAACAGTGTTATGTGAGAGCTTTCTGGATTATTTATGCTATAAATGTTAGTATCAAATTGCTACTTTTGAAAGATTTGAAAAGTTGTTATTTACGTAAAAATCGGGAGAAATTAAAAAATAGCTAGATTTACAAGTGATTATTCAAAAATAGACACAACTTCAAAAGTAATCGAAATTTAATCACTTTTTATGTAAAGATAAATCTGAAAGAAAACATTGTTTAAAATTCGGAAAATAACTCCAGTATATTATACTGGAGTTCAACATAATATACTGGAGTTCCAGTATAACATACCGGTCCAGCATAATATGCTGAAAATTCATATACATGAGCTCCAATCTCCAGTATATTATGTTGGAATTTTCTGCGTGTTGGAGTTCTAGCATAATATGCGGGAAGTTCATACACAGGTGCACCGATCTCTAGTATATTATGCTGGAACTTTCCGTGTTGCAGCAAAATAATGACTATTATTCAGTAACTTTGCAAATGCTGACTATTTTTAAATGACCAAGCCGAAAACTGACTAACCCGTGTTATTTTTACGTAAATCCCCTTTCAATTTGAATCCAATGGTGTCCTTCATGCATGAATTTGGGCTTTATTTATGGGCTTTACTGAGGATGAAGTTCCTTGTCCATTCGGTCTTGCTAGGCTATTGGGCTAACTACGTTGCATAAGAAGGCAAGCAGGCAAAACGTACGGCATTGGGGCAGGCAACCCAAAATGCTATTCCTCCATTGTGAGATGGGAAATTTTTGTTCCTATACCATATAGGAAATTATATTACCAAATATGTTCATGGTTTAGAATTATTCGCCTTGTTAATAATTTTTTTACAAAAAAAAATACAATTCATTAAATATGGAATCTTAGTAGCTATAGTCTTCCTATTTAGGCGCGCTAAAATTAGGGAAGTAAATATTCTTCCAGATATTTCATTAAATAAGGAATCATTGTAGCAGTAGAATTCCTTATGTAGGCGGACTAATATTGGGGAATTAAAGATTCTTTCAGATATTTTCAAACGCAAAACACGCTGTATTAATTTTCGTCTCTTTCTATTCAAATTGTACAACTCTGTTTTTGCAATATACTTTGTTTCAACATTTTTTTATCATTTCACAAATAAAAAATGACTAAAACTTCTACAAATCTTCTGCAAAAAATGCAATTATGTCAAAAATCCCAATTAAGCTACAATCGAATGGGAATTGGGATAATAAAATTTAATGTACCCAGTTTGTAGATATTTTGTAGATAAATTGTAGACTATTTGTATTCTGATTGTAGATACTTTGTTTTATGTTGTCACAAATCAAAAACGACTAAAACTTTTACAAATCTTCTGAAAAAAATGCAAGTATGTCGAAAATCCCAATTAAGCTACAATTGAATGAGAATTGGGATATTAAAATTCAATGCACCCAGTTTGTAGATATTTTGTAGATCAATTGTAGATTATTTGTATTCTGATTGTAGATTCTTTGTTTTCTGTTTTCACAAATCAAAAATGACTAAAACTTCTACAAATCTTCTGCAAAAAACGCAATTATGTCGAAAATCCCAATTAAGCTACAATCGAATGGGAATTGGGATATTAAAATTCAATGTACCCAGTTTGTAGATATTTTGTAGATAAATTGTAGATTATTTGTATTCTGATTGTAGATGCTTTGTTTTCTGTTTTCATAAATCAAAAATGACTAAAACTTCTACAACTCTTCGGCAAAAAACACAATTATGTCGAAAATCCCAATTAAGCTACAATCGAATGGGAATTGGGATATTAAAATTCAATGTACCCAGTTTGTAGATATTTTGTAGATAAATTGTAGATTATTTGTATTCTGATTGTAGATGCTTTGTTTTCTGTTTTCACAAATCAAAAACGACTAAAACTTCTACAACTCTTCGGCGAAAAACACAATTATGTCAAAAATCCCAATTAAGCTACAATCGAATGAGAATTGGGATATTAAAATTTAATGTACCCAGTTTGTAGATATTTTGTAGATAAATTGTAGATTATTTGTATTCTGATTGTAGATGCTTTGTTTTCTATTTTCACAAATAAAAAACGACTAAAACTTCTACAAATCTTCGGCAAAAAACGCAATTATGTCGAATATCCCAATTAAGCTACAATCGAATGAGAATTGGGATATTAAAATTCAATGTACCCAGTTTGTAGATATTTTGTAGATAAATTGTAGATTATTTGTATTCTGATTGTAGATGCTTTGTTTTCTGTTTTCACAAATAAACAACGACTAAAACTTCTACAAATCTTCTGCAAAAAACGCAATTATGTCGAAAATTCCAATTAAGCTACAATCGAATGAGAATTGGGATATTAAAATTCACCCAGTTTGTAGATATTTTGTAGATAAATTGTAGATTATTTGTATTCTGATTGTAGGTGCTTTATTTTCTATTTTCACAAATCAAAAACGACTAAAACTTCTACAAATCTTCGGCAAAAAATGCAATTATGTCGAAAATCTCAATTAAGCTACAATCAAATGAGAATTGGGATATTAAAATTCAATGTACCCAGTTTGTAGATATTTTGTAGATAAATTGTAGATTATTTGTATTCTGATTGTAGATGCTTTGTTTTCTGTTTTCACAAATAAAAAATGACTAAAACTTCTACAAATCTTCTGCAAAAAACGCAATTATGTCAAAAATTCCAATTATGCTACAATTGAAATGGGAATTGGGGCGCGGAGAAAGACTATGCCTCTTATCTTCACTTGCATGAGCAACTTTTTCATTCTTTTTCTGTGAATGTGGTGATAATACACCCAAATCAAATGATGAAATATCTGTTTCTCTTGCTTTTTAGGGTTGTTCTTCGAAGGTTTTTTCTTCTTTATTTAGAAAATTTGAAGCTTAAGGTAAATGTGCGTATTAAGTTTGAAGAATTGACTTCAATTTTGACTGGTTGTATAAGAAAAAAACTAGAATTAGGACGTTATTGGTGGGGGTCAACAGAGGAAATAATGGGAAATAAACGTTTCTCTGGTTTAAACAAAGAAAATAATGAGAAACAAACGTGGGAGGGGGGGTGATACGTGGGTGAGGGTTTGGGAGAGAGAAACGTGGGGGGGGGGGGGGNAATTATATCAAACCTTAAACATTGAGGGTAATATAGTTTCCTATATGGTATAGGAATGTAAAAATTCCTTGTGAGATTTAGGGTAAAATTTACAAGTAGTAATTGAAAAATAACCACACTTTCAAAAGTAATCGAAATTTAGCCACTTTTCATGTAAAGATAAATCTGAACGAAAGCACTGTTCAAAATCCCGAATATATTCCAGCATAATATACTGGAGTTCTAGTATAATATACTGGACTTCCAGCATAATATACTGGATGTCTAGCATAATATACTGGCCTTCCACCATAATATGCTGGAAGTTCATACACAGGTGCTCCAATCTCCAGTATATTATGCTGAAAATTTCCATGTGTTGGAGTTCCAGCATAATATGCTGGAAGTACACATACAGGTGCATCAATCTCCTGTATATTATGCTGGAGCTTTCCGTATTGCAGAAAAATAGTGGCTATTTTAATTTTTACTGACTTTACAAATGTTGGCTATTTTTAAATTAGTAATCCGAAAACTAGCTAGCCCGTGTTATTTTGACTGAGATTTACAGCAGTAGAGAAATTAACTTATTAGTTGTCCGTCAAAAATAATGCCCAGTGTTTTAAAAGGAGTTTTTGGGGCGACCCCTGGGGCGATGGTGTGAGGTGCGTTTGAGGCGCATTTTTTTAGATTTTTTCAAATTAAAATAAAATGTGTTGAATAAGCTCTTCATATAATACCCAAATTCTCAAAATTCAGCTTGATAATTACTCAAAAGTTTTAAAAAGGAACTGAAATGTATTAAATTTAAAAGTCAAGACCTTTTTTATTGATTGAAGCCCCAATTCATGGTCTTTCCCAATTCTTTATTTGTCTGCTAGTCTGCTAATATCTCTCAAAAGCAACGAATATTCAATTTGTTTTAACAAATACAAAGAGAACTCCATTCTCCTTCATAAGTCATAACAACAAGTTCAATGTTTGCAGGTTAGTCATCCTTTTTGTTCCTTTGTGTAGAAAACTTTATTCTTTTCAACTCAAGTTACTTGAGCTTCTAAGTAGCATATAATATAGTGTTTTTACTAGTTTTTTGTGGGTATGAAGTTTGTGTGTGTGCGCGCACACACACACATATATATATTATCCCATATATTTATAGTTTTCTTCATTTTTTAATGCAATTTACTTGTTTATAAATATTTAATGTAATTATATTATTTTATGAAATATTAACAATTAAATATCTATGGGGCTTACGCCCCATGTCTCCGGGCTAACGTCTCGCTGAGGCATATGGAAAACGTCTCGTCTTACGCCCACGCCTTTTAGAACAAAGATAATGCCGACATATGTATATGTTATAATTGTTAATGTATAAAATATATATAATTGACTAGGAAATGTAAATATTTTAGCGAAACGACCAATTGTATTAAAAAGCCCTTTATAATACGAAACTTGAAATGGAGGGAGAAACTAATAAAATTGAGAAATTACCAGCTATGTCCATTTATAAGTAGCTCATTATAAAATTTTTCCAATTGATAAAGTATTACTAATATTAGCCAAGTATTACTAATATTAGCCAATTAGCTATTTGTAGCAAAAAATATCAAATTTTTGCTTTGTTTTGAGTGAGTGTTTAGAATAGATTGGGCACAACTTAAGGAGCTTGAATCTATGATTTGGAATAATTTGGTGAAGTTTTGAGGTGGTTTGAATTGAAAATTCGAAATAAAATCTGAACATGAAAAAAATGATATGTGTATCACACTGTGTATCATTTGTGTATCACATATGTATCATATTTGTATCACATGTATATCCATGTATACCTGTGTGTGAGATGCATGCGTGATACATGTTTGATACATGTGTCGTAGAAGAATTTTTTGAACTCGATTTAATTACGAATTTTGATACAAAACTAGTCCAAATCACCTCCAATCTTCCTCAAATTTTGTATATTGAATTATCTATATATTTTCAATGAATTTGAATTATACCCATTGAAAAAGTTCCTTTTTTGTTTAGATTTTTGGAATATTGTATATTTTATTTTTGTATTTCATCACCTTATTTGCTACCTCATCCATGAAATTTCCTTTCCGTCTTGTATCTAGTGTTGCTAATCACACTTAAAAATATAGAAGGTGATTTTTGCATGTGATTCTTTGAGAGAAAGAACCCTATTACTCGCTCTTAATTCTCTGGTACTCTTATTGTCCATTTTGTTTGTATTGTTCTTATCATTCTCGTGGTTCTTAACGTTTGATCTCGAGTCTATTCCAAACTGAGGTCGATAACTTGCGATTACACTGGTTTGATCCATTTCAATCATTTAATTCCTTTATTTATTTAGTTATTTATCAATTGACATTGAATTAGATCATGTATCCTTATAACCACATTACAAGTTTAATTGTTACTCGTATTTCGAGGTAAACAGTTTGGCGCCCACCGCGGGCTAAGGATAATATTGTTTTTTCAGTGTTAATTCTGATATAACACATAATTTTACACTTGTTTCTTGTCAAGAATTTTGCTTTCAGGTTAAATCATGTCAAACTCACAAAACACAGCTACACACTATGACAACGGTCTCGGACTCTGCGGAGAGAACGAGAATGTTATCGCTCCAGGAATCGAAGTTCCACAGGCTGACCTCGGTGGAGCCCCACCCGCCAACCATGCCGATGTCAATTCACAGGTTGTTTTGAATGTGGATTTAGGTGGGGACCCCGATGGAAACATACACAGAGAGGGTCAAAATGACAGTCGAGGTACTCAGGGCAGAGGATACGAAGGTGTCAGCCTCCAGATTATATTTGAAATGCTTCAAGCCCAACAAAACGGCATTGCTCAGTTGCAAAACCATCACAAGACACCGAATAGGGTGGAACAAGAGGCTACTCGCCGTACCGAGTCAGTGCCTGAAAGATCGGGTGATAACACTTCGAAAACTGAGCTTGCTATAATGAGAATGCTCGAGGATCTTACTAAGAGAATAGAATCAGGAGAAAAGAAAATCGAGGCCAACGATAAGAAAGTGGAAACTTATAACTCTCGAGTTGATCAAATACCGGGGGCACCACCGATCTTGAAGGGAATGGACTCCAAGAAGTTTTTTCAAAAACCATTCCCTTCGAGTGCAACTCTGAAGCCCATCTCTAAGAAGTTCCGAATGCCCGATATACCTAAATACAACGGGACCTTCGGCCCAAATGAGCACGTTACTTCTTATACGTGCGACATAAAAGGAAATGATTTGGAAGATGACGAAATCGAGTCATTGTTGTTGAAGAAGTTCGGAGAAACCCTGTCGAAGGGAGCTATGATTTGGTATCACAACTTGCCGCCAAATTCTATCGACTCGTTCGCCATGTTAGCGAACTCATTTGTTAAAGTACACGCTGGTGCTATAAAGGTTGCAACAAGAAAATAAGACCTCTTCAAAGTGAAGCAGAGGTATAATGAGATGCTAAGAGAGTTTGTATCTCGATTCCAAATGGAACGTATGGAATTACCACTAGTTACTGACAATTGGGTTGTTCAAGCTTTCACCCAAGGATTAAATGTGCGGAGTTCGATCGCATCATGCCAATTGAAGCCGAATTTAATAGAGTACCCGGCTGTGACTTGGGCAGATGTTCACAACAAATATCAGTCAAAGATTAGGGTAGAGAACGACCAATAGAGAGCCCCCTCGGGTTCGGTGCCTCCGAATCGGTCAACAGGTAAAAGTCAGACAGATGTCGATAAAGAATTGAGGACAAATAAAGATCAGTATCAGCCATATGTTTCGGACCGAAGGAATAATGGTCCGGGATGCAATTCCGTGCGGAACGATCAAAGAGGTGACCGAGGGAAAAACTCTCGGGGACTTATGACTAAAATTGGCTTCGATAAATATGCGGACCCCACAGAAGCACCTCTATTATCGGAGTATAATTTCAGTGTCGATGCATCGAGGATTGTATCGCCTATCGGGAGGATCAAAGACACCAGGTGTCCCAGACCCATAAAAACTGATCCTTCTCAAAAAAATCCAAACCTAATGTGCAAGTATCATGGCACACACGGCCATAGAACCGAAGATTGCAGACAGTTAAGAGAGGAAGTAGCTCGATCGATCAACGAAGGCCATCTTCAAGAATTCCTCAGTGATCGAGCCAAAAATCACTTTAGGGAGAGAGACGCCAACAGAAAGAATGAATAGGAAGAACCTCAGCATGTTATTCACATGATCGTCTGTGGGGTCGACGTCCCCTAAGGACCTATATTCAAACGCACCAAAATATCGATCATAAGTGAAAAACGGACTCGAGACTATGTGCCCGAAGGCACCCACTCGTTCAACGACGAAGAAGAAGGCATCTCTCAACCACACAACGACACCCTGGTAATATCTATTTTGTTAAATAAAATTCAAGTTAAACGTGTTCTAGTGGATGCAGGTAGCTGGGAAAACATAATCAAATCAAGGGTCGTAGAGCAGCTTGACTTGCTAGACCAGATTTTACCTGCATCTCGATTCCTAAACGGCTTCAACATGGCCAGTAAAACAATGAAGAGGGAGATAATCCTACCAGTAAATGTGGTCGGGACCATCCAAGAGACAAAATTTCATGTCATCGAAGGCGACATGAGATACAACGCACTACTCGGAAGGCCCTGGATCCTCAACGTGAGGGAAATACCATCGACCCTTCACCAAATGATGAAGTTCCCGATAGTGGATGGTGTGAAAACAGTCTATGGGGAACAACACGTTGTAAGGGAAATATTTGCAGATGATAAGGTGACGCCAACATTAGCACATTCGACCTCAAAAAAGTCGAGCACCAAAGATAAGCAAGCGATGAAATAGCAATCATCGTCCCAAGCCTCGACCGACCCAGATAAACAGGTAATCGAAGAAGAAGAAGAGAACTTTCTCACTCCTCGAATTTTCATTGTTCCCGAAGAATCAGATGTAACCAAGTCAACTGTCGAGGAGCTGAAACATGTGATACTGATCGAGTATCTACCCGAACGTAAGGTATACCTGGGAACGGGGTTGAGCCCCGAGCTCAGGAAAAAAACTCATTCAATTTCTTATTGATAACATGGATTTTTGTATGGTCCCATTTAGACATGACAGGAATCCCACCTGAGATAACGACTCATCGGCTAAGCCTGGACCCTAAGTTCAGACCGATAAAGCAAAAGAGAAGGCCTCATTCCGAGGTGAAGCACGCCTTTATAAAGGAGGAGATAACCAAACTTCTTAAAATATGGTCCATTCGGGAAGTAAAATATCCCGAATGGTTAGCTAACATAGTCGTAGTCCCCAAAAAAGGGAACAAACTTAGGATGTGTGTGTAGACTATAAGGACTTGAATAAGTCATGTCTGAAAGACTCCTTTCCCTTGCCTAACAACAATTGGATGATCGATGCCACGACCTACCACGAGAAACTTACCTTTCTCGATGCCTATTTTGGGTACAATCAGATCCAGATGGACCCAGAGGATCAAGAAAAGACTTCTTTTATCACAAAGTTTGGGACCTACTGTTATAATGCTATGCCCGTCGGGATAAAAAATGCGGGAGCTACATATCAATGCCTAGTTAACAAAATGTTCGAAGAACATATAGGTAAATAAATTGAAGTTCACATTGAAAATATGTTAGTTAAGTTCCTGCGCGTAGAGGACCATTTGACTCATTTGCAGGAAACGTTCGAAATCCTGAGGAAGTACAACATGACTTAACCCCGAAAAGTGTGCTTTCGGGGTCGGATCGGGCAAATTTCTCGGCTTCATGGTGTCAAATTGGGGAATTGATATCAACCTCGATAAGATCAAGGCCATCGAAGACATCACCGTCATAGACAATGTGAAAGCTGTTCAGAGGCTAACCGGAAGGATATCTGCCCTGGGCCGATTCATTTCGAGATCATCAGATCGAAGCCACATGTTCTTTTCCTTACTCAAAAAGAAAATTGATTTTACATGGACCCCGAGATGTCAGCAAGCATTGGAGGACTTGAAATGATACCTATCGAGCCCACCTTTGCTCCACACTCTGAAGGCATGTGAGAAGTTGTTCCTATACTTGGAAGTGTCCAAGATAGTGGTAAGTGGTGTATTGGTTTGAGAGAAACAAGGTACACAATTTCCAGTTTACTACGTGAGTCGAACCTTAGGAGATGACAAAACTAGGTATCTACACTTAGAAAAATTGGCACTTGCATTAATAAGCGCATCTAGAAAATTAAAGCCATATTTTCAGTGTCATCCCATATGTGTGATTACCACTTACCCACTCCGAAATGTCTTACACAAGCCCGAATTATTGGGTCAATTGGCCAAATGGGCCGTCGAACTTGGCGGGTACGATATCGAATATCAACCCCAAACAACCATCAAGTCTCAAATATTAGCAGACTTCGTGGTGGACTTTTCGCTAACCTTCGTACCCGAAGTGGAAAAGGAACTTCTTCTTAAGTCGATTACATCATCGGGGGTAGGACCCTCTTCACGGACGGAGCCTCGAATGTGAAAGGGTTCGGGCTCGGTATTATTTGAAACCGCCTACGGGGAATGTTATTAGGCAATCCATTAAAACTGCCAAATTAACTAACAATGAAGCCGAGTATGAGGTATTATTGCAGGTCTCGAGCTAGCTAAAAGCTTGGGAGCGGAAGTCATCTAAGCTAAGTGAGACTCCCTACTGGTAGTTAACCAGGTAAACGGAACCTTCGAAGTTCGAGAGGACAGGATGCAGAGGTACTTAGACAAATTACAGGTAATCTTTCACCGCTTCAAAGAGTGGACTCTACAACATATACCTCGAGAACAAAATACCGAGGCCGATGGGCTTGCCAATTTGGGGTCATCGGTCGAAAAAGATGATATCAGTTCGGGGACTATCGTCCAACTCTCGAGATCTGTAATCGAGGAAGGACATGCTGAAATTAATTCTACAAGCTTAACCTGGGATTGGAGAAACAAATACATCAAATACTTGAAGAACGGGAAGTTACCATCGGATCCCAAAGAATCAAGGACCTTACGGACTAAAGCCGCTCGATATCACACTAGACGAAGATGGAACATTATACATGAGAACGTTCGATGGTCCATTGGAGGTATGCTTGGGACCGGGAGATACTAACTATGTTCTGCGAGAAATCCATGAAGGCACTTGTGGAAACTATTCTGGCGCTGAGTCACTAGTTTGAAAGGTCATTAGAGCAGGATATTATTGGGATAACATGGAAAAAGATTCTAAGGAGTTTGTTTGAAGATGCGACAAATGTCAAAGGTTTACGCTAATGATTCACCAACCCGATGAACAACTTCATTCATCCTATCCCTATGGACATTCATGAAAGGGGGAATGGACATCGTCGGTCCTTTGCCATCGGCCCCAGGTAAAGCTAAGTTCATATTAGTTATGACTGACTATTTCTCTAAATGGGTTGAAGCACAGGTCTTTGAATATGTTAGATAAAAAGAAGTGATCGACTTCATATGGGATCACATCGCGTGTCGATTCGGGATACCCGCGGAAATAGTATGTGATAATGGCAAGCAGTTCGTCGACAACAAAGTAACAAAATTCCTCGAAGATCACAAAATAAAGAGAATAGTGTCGACACCGTATCACCCTAATGGGAATGGACAAGCCTAATCAACTAACAAAACTATCATCCAAAACTTGAAGAAAAGGCTAAACGAAGCCAAAGGGAAGTGGGGAGAAAAATTGCCCGAGGTTCTATGGGCGTATCGGACAACATCAAAGTCCAGTACCAGAGCAACTCCGTTTTCCTTAGTATATGGCTCCGAGGACTTGATATCGGTCGAAGTCGGGGAGCCCAATGCTAGGTTTCGACATGCAAGGGAGGAGTCGAACCATGAGGCCATGAACACCAGTCTCGAGTATTTAGATGAAAGAAGAGAAGCAGCGCTCGTTCGAATGGCCGCACAAAAGCAATGAATCGAGAGATATTACAATAGAAGAACCAATCTTCGACACTTCAAAGTTGGGGACTTAGTCTTAAAAAAAGGCACCATCAATACTTGAGACCCTAATGAAAGGAAACTCAGTCCTAACTAGAAGGACCCTATAAAATCCTCGACATAGTCGGGAAAGATCTTACAAACTCAGAACAATGAACGGCGAGCCATTGTCGAATAACTGGAACATATCACTCCTCAAGCGGTACTATTGCTAAGGTATGAATTTCTCTCTTCTTTCATTTATTTAAACATTCGAAACTAACTCATTGCAAGAATTCAATGCAAGAAATCGAGACCTCAGGTTTTATAGTACGCGTTGCACTCTTTTTCCCTTAGACCGGTTTTTATCCCGCATGGGTTTTTTTGGCAAGGTTTATAATGAGGCAACAACTATGTGCTACCTGAGGATAATTCAACAGTATACAAGGCTTCTTTGCAATCAACCTCGAATATTGGGGGTATCACCCTCGAATGTTATGTAAATGGGTAGCCATAAGGAAAATTTTGTAATGGGCCAAACGGTCGAACGAACCGTGTCCATACAGATTAGCCGAGTCCTGACAACAAAACATGAATGCATGTAGAAATAATACAAAGAAGCGTTCTCTTTCTCGAACATCTCATGTTCTGAAGTAAATTTCCTACTATATGAGTCATATGATTCTGATCTATTGCGCAAAAAAAAAAACACTTGTGAAAAATGGCTCAAGGGCCAAGTACAAGCATACCTCGAACACTCGGGGACTGCACACTCGAGCTATCTAAGTTTGAAATTATAAGACCTCAAATAGGCACCCCTCGATATATAAGCCAAGGCCATCACACTCGAGGACTAACATTTCAAACAAGTTCGAGATGTTATTTGGAAACAAATCCAAGAGACATACCCGAAGGCTACGACCATATTAAAGACTATAGTCACATAAAAGGCTACGGCCGAAATAATGTGGCTCGGAGACGTACGACTTCCGCCATAAACTAAAGGCCTTAAAATACTTTGAAAAATCGGTTAAATAAGGCTACCCTTGGTAAAGCAAATAAAAAGGGCTTCGATAAAATCAGCCCTCGAATAAAGGCTTCGATAATATCAGCCTTCGAAAAAACCTCAAGAGGTATCAAAACTATCTTAACACAAATGGGTTAAGAAAAAATAGGGTTCCAATCATTGGACCCCCGAGAAACTCAATGGGTACAAAACACACATGCCAAGGCATAAAAAAAATTCACTAAGTCTTTCAGCCGAAAAGGGGAAAAATAATAGCCGTTTTTAGAGGCCGAATTGGCCTAACTTAAAAAGCCTAAGGGACTATCTAAAAAGCTTAAGGGCCAATACTATTAGAGTTCGAGATCTCACTCTCACTCGATTCGAACCCAAAGGTTCAGTTATTCCGAGTTCAATCAAATGTCGACTACAACTCGAAGATTCACCTAAGGATATATAGCGGTGAGCTCGAAATACTTAACAATCATTTGATGAAAACCTAAGGGTTCACTTTATCCTAAATTTCAAACTTAGTTATTAAAGATAACTCATCACTCAGTTAGATCGAGCAACCCCCGTTACAAGGTCTCGAGCGAGTTTCGAACTCGGGGACTTGCCCTCGTAAAAATGAAAAGCTTAAGGGTTTATTTCGATCACGAGTTGAACTACATCAATAATAAAATTCTAACCAAGGCAAATAAACATATGAAGGCATGAAAGGAAAATTTATAAAGGCATCAAAGAAAAGCTCTCTTTTATTGAATAAACTGTACATGAGGCCAGTCAGAGCCTTACAAAAGAGAAAAGGAAAAGAAGTTATAATCTAACTACGATCAGGGCTAGTCCCCTCAAGACCGGTTTCCTCTCGAGCAGCTTCTTTGGGGGCATCTTCTTCAGCAGCCTCATCTCCGTCTTCTCCACTTCCGGACCGACCTCGACTGCTCTCGGCTTCATCATCATCATCGTTAGAAGAGGCGAGCTGCCTGGCTTCGGTCTCGAGCTCTTTGGCCTGAGAAATTTCCTCGAAGAGGTCAAAACCTCGAGCATGAATTTCCTCGAGGGTTTCCCTCCAGGATTGGCACTTCGCCAAGTCACAACGCCACTGCTCTCGATTGAAAGCCTCCCTTAGCGAGTTTGGACAGCTATGGAATCGTCCTGATACATGGCTATGGACTTGTCCGCCATAACCTTAGTTTTTTCGATCTCAGCCTTGGCCTTGGTAAGCCCGGCTTCGAGTTCTTCGACCCTCTTGTCCTGAGCTGAGATTCTTTATCTAAGGCCTTGGAGTTGGGCCTCTATTGAAGATAATTTGTCCAAAGCTACCTCCTTTTCTGCAGCAAGGAGGTCCATTCTAGCTTTCCACCGATCACAGTCAGTTTTGGCCTGATCGACCACTGCCCCGAGCAACCCGATCTTCTCCACCTTCTGCTGCAGTTGAGATATCGAAGTATTAGCTTCCACAGTTGAGTCCATTCCATACTGAATCAGAAGGGCGGTTACCTTCTTGTCTAACTCGACCTCCTCTTCATGAGCCTTGGCCATGTCTGCTTGAAGATCCTTTATGACCTCGTCCTTTTGGCCACAAAGAATCTTAAGGGAATTTCTCTCTTATAAGACCCTTTGACGATCGGCTTCACACTGGCTAAGGTCATCCCGGAATTTGGTAGAGGCCTATACAAAGAAGAAAAACACAAGTTAGATTTATAAGAAAATAACCTTGAAAAAAAGGTGAAGAGGAATGACCAAAAAGCAACTGGCACTTATTGTCGCGCTCCCTTTTTCTTGCGAAATCGGGTTTCGAAATTGAGTACTCCTTTTGAGAAGGGAAGGAATTGGTTATTGAGAGAGTCGCCACCTAATGGATTAAGGTACGTTAGGGAACCTATTGCAAATGACTCAGATTTACTAGTCGCTTCACCAAAGATCGGGTAAGGGATCAAATTACCTCAAGGAGAAGGTGTTAGGAACTCCTCGAGGTCCACAACCGTGGGTCCCGACCAAACTTAACTTATGTGAATTAGTCTAATAAAGAAGCGAGGGAATTATTTAATAGGGATGGGGGTACTAATTTTTTTAGCCTAAAGTATCACTCCGTGCAACATAAATAATACTTCGTAACTCCCCTAGACGAGGGTGTTACTCATATTATTCAGCGGGCACAAACTATCATCTCTTGCTACACGATTACTATCTTTAAGTTATATTACCTGAAGCGCTCTAATCCATTCTAATTCGTATCCTATGCTTTCACTACCCGTCCCTTACCTATGGTCTTGGAAGCATTAGGACCTTTATTTTGGATGGTTCTAGACTCAACTTAGGTTGCTCAAAATTGTAAAAGCTAGGCGACATACAAAACAAGTTGGACTTTCATACAAGAACAGATAAAGGCTCAATTTAGCCTCCACACATTAGGCAGCTGTTGAACCAAGTCACTGCATGGTTTTGAAGATTGACAAATGCCTACCCAGTTGAACCAGGTCCATCAGGGCAAACATTATCAAACAGACCCATTGGCTCAAGAAGCGTATATGCATAGGAGATAAACATGATTTGTGAATTATCTATGAACTAAGAGGTTGTCTCCTAAAGTGAAAAGGTTTCAAAGTGATAAGAATAAAGAGTTTTAATTCAACAAGGACAGAAACAATCGAGGAAGTTGAGATGAACACAAACTCTTCTACCAAGGAAGAGTTGCACCAGAACTAAACAACAACATCTCAACTACCGGCGCTGTGAGCGCGTGATTTTTGCTCGCCATATCCTCCTATAAAAAATCTCAATAAATTATTTGATTTCGTGAATTTTGGTTGAATTTTAGCGATTAATTGTGAATTATTTGCATTCGCATGTACGTAATTCACCTTTTAAAATTGTTAAAAATTACGTCACTACTATTAAGGAATTATGAAGTCATTATTTGTAATTAATTGAATCAAATAATAGACGAATGATGGTTATTTGACGTAATGTAGTTGTTAACAACTAATTACTAAAATTAACCATTTTTATCCAATAAAATCACGGATTTAATTAAGAATATAAAATTAATAATTTTATCTTTGATTAATCCATGAAGCAAGGTCAAAATTAGTTGTTACATTTTAGTTTAATTAGAATTAGTATTAATTAAATTAAGGATTTTAATTAAGTTTGAAATGTTTAAGGAAATCGGACCTGGGCCAAAACAACCCAGGCCCAAATTTAGTCTCTACACCCCAGCCCAACAACCCCTCCACCGGCCAGCCCACCCCTGTAACCCAAACGACCCCGTTTTTGCCCAGGAGCCCCCCAGCCGTTGATCTACTTTTGATCCAACGGTTGGGAACTCATCAACCTATAAACTATATAACTGTTTCACACCCCCACCCCACATTAACTAAAAGTCTAATACCCTACCCCTTTTCATCTCCCCCCTTCTCCCTTAGAGACTGACTGTAGCACCGCCTCCCCCCACCGCTGCCCCGTCGTAACTCCGCCGTCCGCCGCCTGCCGAAAATCGCCTCCGGCGGCGGAAATTCTCCAGTCAACCCCAACTTTTAACCAAGTGATCCCCTACGTCTCCTCAACCTCCTCCCGTTGTTAGTTTCACCAAAAACCCAACCAAAATCACCATATTTTAGATCTAAGAAGCTGAAAATTTAAAAATCCATGTCCGGCCGCCTCGAAGACTTCTTATAGCTCCAACCTACACGGATCGATAGTTCTCAACAAGGACTATTTATTTCTGTGGGTTTGAGCTATTTTCAAACCCTACCAGAGTCCGGCCAAAGTCCGGCGACTTGATTTTTCCGGCCAAAAGACCCCACTGCCTGGTACCCCTCTTTTCTCTCTTCTTTAATTATATTTAAGTCACCTATGTTAATATTAAGATTATTAGGACACTCATTGTTTTCACGGCCTATGATAATTGTTTAAATTCATAAGTTTTTCTGTTTGCTTCCTTACTAAATGGTGTTTTAAGATCAATCGCAAGTTGTTTACCTTAAGGGTATAATATTTTATGCTATGCTGCCACTACCGCATGTTTCCTCCTATATTTTGTTTCTCTCTGATTAATTGTTTGAATGCATGTTTAAATCGTATTAGTAATTGGGTTAGTCGACTAGTTAAGGCTCCACAAATGGGTTTGGATGAATTTTAATTCAAAGGTCGATAATCCTATTAATTCTAGGTATACTAGATGTCGCTTTGATTCTATGTGTTCTTGTATATGTTTGGTTTATTCACTATAAATCTGCACTTTAAGTAATTTAGATTATTTTCCCCTTTTTCTGATTCCTTTACTTCTTAGCTTTTTTTCTAGACTTTGTTTGGTCGGGAATGATCTTTGCACGTTTGTTCTTGTTCAATATTGCTTTGGTCACTCTCACCTTCATCG
>ML275987.1:0-18437 GCA_005239495.1 Nicotiana undulata
ATAATCAACCCAAGTACATCAATAATGGCTCAATAAATCAAACCCATAGCCTAATTATTCATTCTCTACTATTCTTCCAAAAATACCAAAATCCGACCCCGGGCCCGCTCGATTCAAACTCGAGGTTCGGACCAAAACCCGATCACCCATAACCCCACGAGTCAAAATATATGATTTGTTTTAAGATTCGACCCCAAATTGAGGTTGAATCACCCAAAATTCTCAAAAACCCAACTCTACCTAAAATCCCTAATTCCTACTTTGATTCCATGTTTTAGGCCTATAATCTAGTGATTAGTTGAAGAAATTAAGAGGAAACGTGGTCAAGAGCACTTACCTATGGAGTTATGGAGATTGGGGAGCTTGATTCTCGGTTATGGAGGCTTGGGGAAGAAAAGAGAAGTGGAAAATGGNTGCTTAAGCTCTGCGATCGCAGAGGCCCTTGTGCGATCGCACAGGGCAATTCTACTTAGCCCTAGGCCCTATGCTAACCTCTGTGCGTTCGTAGCACCCACCTGCGTTCGCACAGTATTAACCCTGGACCCTCCGCGATCGCGCCCTTTGAGGTGCGTTCGCACTGAACAACTAACCCCCCAGCCCCCTTCCTACCTATTACACTATGCGATCGCGGAGAAGCAAGTGCGATCGCATAGTGCATCAGACCCCATCACATGCCAATGCTATGCGATCGTAGGGAAGAATCTGCGATCGCACTGAAGGAGGTATCAGACAGCAGAAAAACTTGAGGAACATCAGATTTTTTTTCCCTACTTTTTGCACCCCGACGCCTACCTGAAACTCACCTGAGCCCTCGGGGCTCAAAACCAATTACACACACAACCTCATAAACATCCTACAGACTTGTGCAAATAATTAAACCACCAAAATACATCAAAAANAGCCCTCGGGGCTCAAAACCAATTACACACACAACCTCATAAACATCCTACAGACTTGTGCAAATAATTAAACCACCAAAATACATAAAAACAATGAATTAAACTCCAAAAATCCATGGAATGTTCTCAAACTTCATAAACTATTAAATTTTCTATTTTAACTCTGAATCACGTCGTTTCACGTCCGTTTTACACCGAATTTCACAAATAAGTCACATAATATATAATAAACCTATTCCGGGCTCCGAAACCATAATACGGGCCCGGTAACATGGTTTTCACATAATTATTCATTTTCAAAAGCCTTTATTATTTTCAGAAAATACTTTTCTTTAAAAATTCATTTCTCGGGCTTGGGACCTCGGAATTCGATTCCGGTCTTACTCCCAAGTCCCATATTTTACTACGGACCCTCCGGGACCGTCACATCACGGGTCCGGATCCGTTTACCAAAAATCTTGACCAAAGTCAACTTTATTCAATTATTCAATTCAAAAATCCCATTTTTATAAAATTTTCACATGGAAGTTTCCCGGCTACCTGCCCAGGCTGCGCATGCATATCGAGGTGAGATTAACGGAGGCTTTCGAGGCCTCGGAACATAGATTTAGCTGGAATTACTTAGGATGACCTTTTGAGTCATCACAGTTATAGCCCTGTTTCCCTCATTTCTGATTATTTATGTGTTGTTCAGCTGTGTTGAGTTGTATTGAGTTGGTAGGTTTGGGTTCGTAGTAGTTTGGAATGAAATGAACAGTTACTCCCTTAATTAGAAAGCTAAGTTAGGAAAGTCGACCTGAAATTTTGCTTATGAGTAAACGAATTTGGAATTTGATTATTATGATTCAGTTAACTTCGTTGGGTGGTTTTAGACTTAGGAGTGTGTCCAGAATAAAATTTGGAGGCCCCTAGCTCATGTTATAGCCATTTAACTAAAATAGAAATCTAAAGGCTAAATGTTCTAAAGTTTGACCACGGATTTGATTTTATTGATATCGGAGTCGGATTGAGATTCCGAAAATTTTAATAGCTCTGCTATGTCAATTATGACTTTTGTGCCAAATTTGAAGTCATTCCGGATTCATTTGATATGTTTCACCACAAGGTTTTGTAAATTGAAAAGTTGAAGCTCATAAGTCCGAATCGAGGTGTGAATTTTAGTTTCGACATTGCTTGGAATGATTTGAAGCTCCGAGTAAGTTCATATGATATTTTAGGACTTATTGATATAATTGGTTGAGGTCTCGAGGACCTCGGGACGACTTCAGATGGTTAACGGAATTTAACTTGGACATTTCAAGAATGTTTCGATGCCGTTTCTTAAAGCATAAGTGGTACCACACTAAGAAAATGAGCTCCAAATTCAGTTTCTATTGAAGCATTAGATCCGTATCAAAATTTCGGAGTCATAGCAAAAGAATCGTCGAATTTGGACATCGTATGAGAGAGTTATGCACATTTTCGTGATGGGGAAAAATAATTTTCCATCCCCAGCGCCTAGGGGAGCGCTGGTCGCTAGTCAGGGCGCCAGGATTTGTTGAGATACTGGAATCAGTGCCATGGGCAGCGCCCGACGCCACCTGTGGCGCCCAAAGCGTAAAACTCTATAAAACGGGGTTTTCCCCCATTTTTGACAAAAATAGAGTTGGGGGATCTCGGTTTGGACGATATTCAGAGGGGTTTTCAAGAATTTAAACGAGGTAAGTGTTCTTTATCCTAAATCCTTTATATATCATGATTCCATACTCAATTATATCATGAATCCATGAATTTATTGTAGAAAAATCGGATTTTTATCTAAATTTCCAAAAATATAAATTTAAGATTTGAAAGCCAATCCGATGTCGGAATGCGATAATTTTTTTATGGTTGAACTCGTATCAGAACGGGTGTTCGAATTTTGTGAGTTTTTTCGGATTTTGAGACGTGGGCCCGGGGGTTGGGTTTTGGTCAATTTCAGATTTTTGGCCTAATTATGTAGTTATGAATTCGATTCCTTAGCCTATGTTGATAGTAGTATTCTGGTTTTGGTTAGATTCTGAGCTTTTGGAGACCGAGTCTAGAGACGGGGGCATCCCGAAGTAAGATTATATGTTTTTGAGGTAAGTAACAGTTTTAACTCTGGCTTTGAGGGTATGAACCCAAAGAAATTGATATCATGTGATTGTTTGGTGGTGATACCCATGTTAGGTGACGGGCGTGTGGGTGTGCACTGCGAAGGATTGAGACTTGGTCCGTCCCGTGAGGCTGTGAGGCCTAATGGCTATTATCTGTGATTTTGTGTTTACTTGTTGTTGAACTTGTTTGCCTTCATGTTAGAGATCATGTTTAGGCTTTATTCATGCTTAATATATTATTTAAACTCAGTCGTAGGAGTTATTGTACACGTTTACCTCGGTCTCTATTACTTGCTAATATGTTGTGATACTTGATGTGGGTTGTGTCCCCTTATTTGTTGATGATGGTGAGGCTAGTGAGGTACATGATTGAGTGAGACTGATGTCCTGGTTGTGAGGATATTAATACCATGGCGCGTGAGCTGTCTATGCGGGTCCATGTAATGATACCATAGCGCGTGAGCTGTCCGTGCGGATCTAGGTATTGATATTATGGCACGTGAGATGTCCGTTCTTAGAGCATATTATGGTACGTGAGCTGTCCGTGCCTAGAGCTTGGGCTTTGGGAGCCCCTCCGGAGTTGAGTGGATTGAGTGTTGATTGCTGAGTGCGAGTGATGAGTGAAGAAGTGACATTGATGTGAGATAGTATTTATTTGTGTGGTTGCTGCATTTATTTGTTAAGTTTCTTTGTGGCACTTACAGAGTTATGGAATTTACATGTTTATTCCTGTTATTTTTTTTAAATTGTGAAAATAAATAATTGGACTGTTTTACTTAGCTCGTCACTACTACGTAGTTCCTTAGTTATTTCTGTTACTACTGAGTCGGTTGTACTCATACTACACCCTGCACTATATGTACAGATCCAGGTGAGTTGGAAGGCGGCGATCGTTGAGTTCAGGCCAGCTATCTGTGGAGACTGCAAGCTAGCTTCTAGCATCCGCAGGACCTTGTCACTTCTTTTGTCATTTCTTCTTTTGGACAGTTTATATATCTTAGCTCATAGTTTTAGACGCTCATGACTTAGTGACACCTTGATGTTTTGGGCCGTTTTCGCACTTTATATTAATATTATTTAAAGTTGATTTAGTTTATGAGAACCTTAAATGTCGATATTGTTTTATTAAATTCTTAAAATCAATTAATAGTAATATTTCGAGAAGTAGGCTTGCCTAGTAACACGATAAGCGCCATCACGACCATGTATGGATTTTGGATCGTGACAAGTTGGTATTAGAGCCTAGGTTAAATAGGTCTCACGAGTCATGAGCGGGTTTACTAGAGTCTTGCGGATCGGTACGGAGACGTCTGTACTTATCTTCGAGAGGCTGCAGAACCTTTAGGAAATTTCACAGTCTTGGATTCTTATCATGCGCTATATGTATTCTAGTAGCTGAATATCTGTTATTTCATTCTCTCACAGATGGTCAGGACTCGTGCTACCGGTCAAGAGGATCAGTCATCAGCTAGGGACACGAGAGGCCGCGACCGCGCTAGAGGCCGTGTTAGGGGCGGATTAATTGCCAGCGCAGCAGCTGGGGCAGCACCTTCAGTTCCTCCATTTATTCCTGCTCAGGGTCAGGTCCCTGAGGTAGATGTTTTGGCGGGACCAGCTCAGGCACCACCTGTGCCTATTGTTATTCCAAGCCTTTAAGAGGCCCTGGCCTAATTCTGTCAGTATGTACGGGTCTTGCTCAGGCGGCTTGAGCTACTTCTCAGGTCGGGGGAGGCACTCAGACTCCTGTTGCCCGCACACCTGAGCAGGGCATTCAGGGACATTAGACACCGGGGGCACCTCCAGCCCAGCCGGTTGTAGCTGCTCAGGACTATCTAGCTCCTGTTATGCCTGAGGATGAGCATCGCAGATTGGAGAGGTTTGGTAGACTCCAGCCTCCGTCATTTAGTGGTGTTGAGGGTGAGGATGCACAGGATTTCTTAGACAAGTGTCAGAGAATGCTTCGGACTGCGGGTATTTTGGAGACCACTGGGGTCTCGTTCACTACTTTCCATTTCTCTGGGGCTCCACTTATTTGGTGGGAGCCTTACGAGAGGCGTAGGCCAGTTGATGCAGCTCCCCTTACTTGGTAGCAGTTCTCCATTCTCTTTTTGGAGAAGTTTGTACATGAGTCCCGCATAGAGGAGTTGCACAGGCAGTTTGAGCAGCTTCGTCAAGGTGAGATGTCTGTTACACAGTACGAGATGCGGTTTCCGAGTTGGCTCGTCATGCGGTCGGGTTGGTTCTAATAGACCGCGAGCGGATTAGGAGGTTGGTAGATGGTCTCGGTTTTAAGCATCGATTGCTTATGACCAGGGAGAGAGTATCTGGTGCTACCTTTGATGAGGTCGTCGATATTGCTCGACAGATTGAGATGGTTCGAGGTCAAAAGAAGGCCGAGAGAGAGGCTAAGAGGCCTCGTAGTCAGGGTGGTTTCAATGGTGTTCCTCAGGGAAGTCGAGTTCAGTAGGGTCAGTTTCAGCAGGACCGGTCATCATTCAGTGCACTGCCAGCGCATGGTTTTCATCATGCCTCGTCCGCTCAAGTATCGCAGGGTAGTTCTTTGGGGGTATCAGGATCAACAGTTTCGTAGGAGGACGGGTTGTTTTGAGTGCGGGGATTTTGGCCACATTATGAGAAATTGCCCTAGGCTGTTGGGGAGGACTCCACAACGGGGTGCTCGCCCGCCGGCACCAACACCAATTCCTCCACCACCCGCCCAACCAGCTAGGGGTGGAATTCAGCCTGCTAGGGGCGGAGCCCAATCAGATGGGGCTCGCCCGAGAGGGAGAGGCTGATCAAGGGATGGTCATACCCGTTTTTATGCCCTCCCAGCCAGACTAGACAATTTTGCTTCAGATGATGTGATTCCAGGTATGTTTCTATACTCGTTCGAGGACGAACATTTGTTTAAGATAGGGAGAATGTAACGACCCTGTTGGTCGTTTCGAGAGTTATAGCCCTGTTTCCCTCATTTCTGCTTATTTATATGTTGTTCAGCTGTGTTGAGTTGTATTGAGTTGGTAGGTTTCGGTTCGTAGTAGTTTGGAGTGAAATTAACAGTTACTCCCTTAATTAGAAAGCTAAGTTAGGAAAGTCGACCGGAAATTTTGCTCATGTAAACAAATTCGGAATTTGATTGTTATAATTCGGTTAGTTTCGTTGGGTGGTTCTAGACTTAGGAGTGTGTCCATAATACAATTTGGAGGCCCCTAGCTCATGTTATAGCCATTTAACGAAAACTAGAAATCTAAAGGCTAAATGTTCCAAAGTTTGACCACGGATTTGACTTTATTGATATGGGAGTCGGATTGAGATTCCGAAAATTTTAATAGCTCTGTTATGTCAATTATGACTTGTGTGCCAAATTTGAAGTCATTCCGGATTCATTTGATATGTTTCACCACAAGTTTTTGTAAATTGAAAAGTTGAAGCTCATAAGTCCGAATCGAGGTGTGCAATGTAGTTTCGACATTGCTTGGAATGATTTGAAGCCCCGAGTAAGTCCATATGATGTTTTAGGACTTTTTGATATAATTGGTTGAGGTCTCGAGGACCTCGGGACGACTTCGGATGGTTAACGGAATTTAACTTGGACATTTCAAGAATGTTTCGACGCCGTTTCTTCAAGAATAAGTGGTACCACACTAAGCAAATGAGATCCAAATTCAGTTTCTATTGAAGCATTAGATCCGTATCAAAATTTCGGAGCTATAGCAAAACAAATCGTCGAATTTGGACATCGTATGAGAGAGTTATGCACATTTGCATGACGGGGAAAAATAATTTTCCATCCCCAGCGCCTAGGGGAGCGCTGGGCGCTAATCAGGGCGCCAGGATTTGTTGAGCTACTAGAATCAGCGCCATGGGCAGCGCCCGGCGCCACCTGTGGCGCCCGAAGCGTAAAACTCTATAAAATGGGTGGGGGTGGCCATTTTTGACAAAAATAGAGTTGGGGGAGCTCGGTTTGGGCGATTTTCAGAGGGGTTTTCACAAATTTGAACGAGGTAAGTGTTCTTAATCCTAAATCCTTTATAGATCATGATTCCATACTCAATTATATTATGAATCCATGAATTTATTGAAGAAAAATTGGATTTTTATCAAATTTTCCAAAAATATAAATTTAAGATTTGAAAGCCAATTCGATGTCGGAATTCGATAATTTTTTATGGTTGAACTCGTATCGAAACGGGTGTTCGGATTTTGTGAGTTTTGTCGAATTTCGAGACGTGGGCCCGGGGGCCGGGTTTTGGCCAATTTCATATTTTTGGCCTAATTATGTAGTTTTGAATTCGATTCCTTAGCCTATGTTGATAGTAGTATTCTGGTTTTGGTTCGATTCTGAGCTTTTGGAGACCGAGTCTAGATACGGGGGCATCCCGGAGTAGGATTATACGTTGTTGAGGTAAGTAACAATTTTAACTCTGGCTTTGAGGGTATGAACCCGAAGAAATTGATATCATGTGATTATTTGGTGGTGATTACCATGTTAGGTGACATGCGTGTGGGTGTGCACTGCGAAAGATTGAGACTTGGTCCGTCCCGTGAGACTGTGAGGACTAATGGCTATTATCTGTGGTTTTGTGTTTACTTGTTGTTGAACTTGTTTGCCTTCATGTTAGAGATTATGTTTAGGCTTTATTCATGCTCAATATATTATTTAAACTCAGTCGTAGGAGTTATTGTACACGTTTACCTCGGTCTCTATTACTTTCTAATATGTTGTGATACTTGATGTGGGTTGTGTCTCCTTATTTGTTGATGATGGTGAGGCTAGTGAGGTACATGATTGAGTGAGACTGATGGCCTGGTTATGACGATATTAATACCATAGCGCGTGAGCTATCCGTGCGGATCCAGGTATTGATATTATGGCACGTGAGTTGTCCGTGCTTAGAGCATATTATGGTACGTGAGTTGTCCATGCCTAGAGCTTGGGATTTGGGAGCCCCTCCGGAGTTGAGTGTATTGAGTGTTGATTGCTGAATGCGAGTGATGAGTGAAGAAGTGACACTGATGTGAGATAGTATTTATTTGTGTGGTTGCTGCATTTATCTGTTAAGTTTCTTTGTGGAATTTACAGAGTTATGGAATTTACATGTTTATTCCTGTTTTTTTTTAAATTGTGAAAATAAATAATTGGACTGTTTTACTTAGCTCGTCACTACTACTCAGTTCCTTAGTTATTTCTGTTACTACTGAGTCGGTTGTACTCATACTACACCCTGCACTATATGTGCAGATCCAGGTGAGTTGGAAGGCGGCGATCGTTGAGTTCAGGCCGGCTATCTGTGGAGACTGTAAGCTAGCTGCAAGCATCCGCAGGACCTTGTTACTCCTTTTGTCATTTCTTCTTTTGGACAGTTTATATATCTTAGCTCATAGTTTTAGACGCTCATGGCTTAGTGACACCCCGATGTTTGGGGCCATTTTTGCACTTTATATTAATATTATTTATAGTTGATTTAGTTTATGAGAACTTTAAATATCGATATTGTTTTATTAAATTCTTAAAATCAATTAATAGTAATATTTCGAAAAGTAGGCTTGCCTAGTAACACGATAGGCGCCATTACGACCATGTATGGATTTTGGGTGGTGACAGAAGGTTCTAGAGAGAACCATAGAGAACCAAAGAGAAGGTGAGAGAGAATGAAACGGGGGAAATGAGAAGGGGGGGGGGGGAGTCGTTTTGGGTTAATTATGGTAAGGATGAATCTGGGCCGTTGATTTGAATTAATCAACGACTCAGATTAGAGAGGGGTATTGGGTCGGGTAGGATAGGCTTTGGGCCTGGGTTATTTGGGCTAATTAGTTGGGTTGGGGTCCGGATAACTTAGGCTAAAATTAGAATTAAAAGTGGCTATTTGTTAAATACCCGTTTAAAATAATTAATAAAAATGACTAATAATTATATAAAATGAGATTAAGGCTAAATAGATGAAATTAAGGTGATTAACTAGTATTAAAAAAATGCAAGTCACTGATTATTTAGTAAAAATAGCACAAAATATATAGTTAGGTTATAATTGCAAAGATATTGTAATTATAGCCAAATAATGTTAAGTTGGATAATTTATGAAATAATTAAATCCTAATAGGATCAAAAACGATATCTTAAGCCAAGAAATGCTTTGAAACTATTTGTAATACAATTTATGATTAATTATTGGATAGAAAAGTACTGGATAAATTGGAAATAAATTGATAAAAATATGGAAAAATTATAGAAAAATACCAATTGTTATAAAAACTGATTTTGAAGGTATATATGAAAATTAAAAGTAATTTGAGGAAAATTGGGTATCAACAGCTGCCCCTATTTACCCGGGAAGGATGAAAGAGTTGTCGGGTAAAGATATGATGGCCAATTTTGACCGAGCGAAACAGTTTGAAGAGATTTAGGCCGCACCCTAGTTTCTGAGTTGCCTACATATCCATGATTTTACATGAATCAGGCCGTATGTAGTTCAGGAGTGATCGACAAAGTATACCGATGAAGTTTTCGAGGTTAAGCTCTACCTCCCTCTGCATAAGGCTACTTTTCTGCCTTCCGAGGCTAAGCTCTGCCTCCAATTTACTTTTCGAGACTAAGCGCTGTCTCAAGCATTATTGACTTCACTTTCCTTTCGGTCTAAGCTCTGCCCTTCAATACGCAAGACTAAGCTCTGTCTTGTCAGCATCATACTACTGCGTTTTTCATGGGCTGAAATATCGCCAACTTATCCAAAGGCGTCATCGTTCGGAGGCACCATCCTCATGGCCCGAGGACACCATGCCATGCCCTGAGGATCTCTTTCAATCTTTGCATATCATTATTCAAAGGCGTCATGGTTTGGAGGCACCATCCTCATGACCCGAGAACATCATTTCATGGCCTGTGAATCCTGCATCTCGCAATCCATGGCCCAGGACATCATGGTCTGAGGACGTCACCCTTAACCATCCAAAGATAGCATTCATAGTACGACGGGAACTTGCATCATGTTTAAATTACGCACAATATATGCTTGTACTATCTATTTGCGGGTAATCCGGCGAGCAACGACCATCCTAACAGGAGCGATCCCGCTCTAGTTCTCCTAATCATTCCCGTAAACCGTTTATTCATCCCAACCCTATATGCTACGTTCGTCCTTGTAGAAACAAAGGCAGAATGGTAGCCTTATGCAAGAATGCAGAGGGAGACAGTGCTTAGTCTCGGAAGGCAGAATAATAGCCTTATGCAAGAATGTAGATGGATACAGTGCTTAGTCTCGGAAGGCAGAATAGTAGCCTTATGCAAGAATGCAGATGGATAAAGTGCTTAGTCTCGGAAGGCAGAATAGTAGCCTTATGCAAGAATGCAGATGGAGATAGTGCTTAGTCTCGGAAGGCAGAATAGTAGCCTTATGCAAGAATTAAATAGATGACAATGAAAATTCTTAGCTGATAATAGATTGCAGTGTTGTGATCATTGGGAACATTGTGATTGTGAGGCATCGTTTGTGTGGGTAATAGAGGTCGGCATGTGCGACGGGTTTGAGAATCGTGTCTTTGAACAATATCTGTCCTTCGGGCGGATAGTATGTTTTGGGGCTTTTGCGATCTTCGTGCCTGCATCCAAAGACAAATCGTGAGTTCTGTAAGGGGGAATGTTAGTTCGTATCCCCGCTGGCTTTGCTTGCCTCGTTTGGCTTGATCTGATGATACCGCTCGTACCATTGGGGTAGCGTTTGCTAAACAAAGCTATTTCAAGAATGAGTATGCATGATTTTGTAAAAGTATAACATAAACATATAATCTAAAATAGTTTTAGATGAACCGACGACCGTGACATGGTTCAAGACATTGCAACCCCTCCTGCTACAGAATTTTGAGGGTCCTCCTCAAAATTCTGCCCTAGTTTGATGGGCTGATGTTTCTGACTGCTGCTCGTGCGGCGATCGACTGAACTTGCTTCGGGTGCGAACGATCTCGGCTTGACTCTTTTGTTGAAGGCTCTGGACATTCTATTCTGGTAGAGTTGACCGTGACATACCACATTCATTCTCTTTACGTCTATGAGAGCTAGTTGCTCATAACGGCTCTTTGCCAACTCTACATTGTTGAGCTCAGCTTCTTGTATGATCTTTAGGGAAGGAATTTCTACCTCAGCAGGAATGATAACCTCTGTACCATAAACCAGCAAATAGGGAGTTTCCCCGGTTGATGTACGAACTGTGGTGCAATATCCCAGTAAAGCAAATGATAACTTCTCGTGCCACTGCTTGTACTTCTCTATCATGTTGCTTAATATCTTCTTGATGTTTTTGTTGGCGGCCTCTACAGCTCCATTCATCTGAGGTCGGTAGGTTGTGGAATTCTTGTGTTTGATTTTGAAAGTCTCACACATAGCTTTCATCAGGTCACTGTTGAGATTGGAACCATTGTCGGTGATGATTGACTCTGGGACTCTGAATCGACAAACAATTGCGGTCGCGGACGAAGTCTGCCACGACTTTCTTAGTCACTGCTTTGTAGGATGCTGCTTCGACCCATTTAGTGAAATAATCGATGGCTACTAAGATGAACCTGTGTCCGTTAGAGGCGGCAGGCTCGATTGGTCCAATAACGTCCATTCCCCAAGCGGCGAACGACCACGGTGAGCTTGTGGCATTAAGCTCGTTTGGAGGTACCTTTATCATGTCTGCATGTATCTGACATCGGTGGCATTTTCGGACATACAGGATGCAGTCCGTTTCCATAGTCATCCAAAAGTAACCAGCCCGGAGTATTTTTTTATCTAAAACAAAACCATTCATATGCGGTCCGGAGGTCCCATCATGAATCTCCTCTAGTAGCTTGGATGCTTCCTTTGCGTCGACACATCTTAATAGTCCCAATTCCGGAGTCCTCCTATACAGGATTCCTCCGCTGTGAAAGAATTTGTTGGACAATCTCCGAAGTGTGCGTTTCTGCGTATGATTTGCAAGCTCTGGGTACTCTCCTTTCGCCAAATATTCCTTGATGTCATGAAACCAAGGCTTTTCGTCTGCTTCTTCTTCGACATGGGCACAGTAAGCTGGTTGGTTATGGATCTTCACTGGAATGGGATCAATGAAATTCTTGTCTGGATGTTGTATCATAGATGATAGAGTAGCCAATGCATCGGCGAACTCATTTTGGATTATGGGGACATGCCGAAATTCTATCTTCGTGAACCTCTTTCTCAATTCCTGCACGTGGTGCAGGTACGGCAGTATCTTGGAATTCTTAGTAGCCCACTCTCCTTGTACCTGATGTATGAGCAAGTCTGAGTCACCAATCACTAACAACTCTTGGACGTTCATATCAATGTCCATGTTGAGCCCTAAGATGCAGGCTTCATATTTCGCCATATTGTTGATGCAGGGGAATCTGAGTTTAGCAGATACCGGATAGTGTTGACCAGTTTCTGATATCAAGACAACTCCAATGCGGACTCCTTTGAAATTCGCTGCTCCATCGAAGAACATTTTCCAACCGTCATAGGATTCTGCAATGTCTTCTCCTATGAATGATACCTCTTCATCGGGAAAATACATTTTTAGAGGTTTGTATTCTCCATCTAAAGGGTTCTCAGCGAGATGGTCTGCCAGTGCTTTTCCCTTGACCGCTTTCTGAGTCACATAGACAATGTCGAACTCACTCAATAAGATTTGCCACTGGGCGAGCTTGCCAGTGGGCATGGGTTTCTGAAAAATATATTTCAAGGGATCCATCCTCGATATGAGATATGTTGTGTACGCGCAGAAGTAGTGCCTATGCTTCTGAGAGACCAAAGTCAAAGCACAACAGGTGCATTCCAATAGAGAATATCGAGCCTCATACAGAGTAAACTTCTTGCTGAGATAATAAATAGCTTGCTCCTTCCTTCCTGTTTCATCGTGCTGCCCCAGAACGCAGCCGAAAGCTCCATCTAACACTGCAAGGTAGAGTAGCAAAGGTCTACCTGGCTCGGGGGGTACCAAGACTGGCGGTGTTGACAAGTACTCCTTAATTCTTTCGAAGGCTCTTTGGCAATCATCGGTCCACTTGGTCGCGACATCCTTCTTCAGCATCTTGAAGATAGGCTCACATATAACTGTAGACTGTGCTATGAACCGACTGTTGTAGTTAAGCCGTACCAAGAAACTCATCACATCTTTCTTGTTCCTGGGCGGTGGTAATTCTTGAATGGCTTTGACCTTTGACGGATCCAGTTCTATCCCTCAACGGCTGACAACAAACCCAAGCAGTTTCCCATCACGCACCCCGAATGCACACTTCGCGGGGTTTAGCTTCAGATTGCACTTTCGCAATCTATTGAAGAACTTCCTCAGATCTTCTATGTGGCCTGCCGATTTCTTTGACTTGATGATAACATCATCCACATATACCTCGATTTCCTTGTGTATCATATCGTGGAAGATAGTGGTCATAGCTCTCATATAGGTGGCCCCAGCATTCTTCAGGCCGAACGACATCATCTTATAACAGTATAATCCCCACGGCGTAATGAAAGCCGTTTTCTCAGCATCTTCTTCATCCGTCCAGATCTGATGATAACCAGCGAAGCAATCCACAAATGACTGTAACTCATGCTTGGCGCAATTGTCGATCATGATGTGTAAGAGATAGGTTGAGTGGAGTGCGGCATAGTTTCCACATAGATAAGATTGTTGGGGTAGCCTGGTGCATGGGTGTAGAAATGGTCGTTTGTGGAGTTCTGAGGTTCCGAGATAAGTAGTGGAGTGTTCTTTGGAGTATGGCAGGCATTGCATTGTGCTGGAAGAGTTTTGTTCTTCGGTGGGGTGGTGTGATGATGAGTTGCGGGATGATTTTGCTGCTTTAGGATATTTTGAGGAGGTGTAGGATTCTGGATGTTGGGGAGGTTGGTGTTTGGGACATTGAGGGTAAATGATAGGTTTTCCCGATTTCGCACTTGATCAAGCTCTTCTTGAAATTTTGACAACTTCTGTTCTAGCTGCGACATAGTTTCATTATGAACTTGAATACCCTGGCCATCAGTGGCCTCTACCTATTCAACCGTGTTCTCATTTCTGATGTTGCCTGAATCTTCCATTTTCTTCTTGCCTTTGTTTTTGCCTTTGGGAGGACTAGGAGGAGGAGAGGGTGGAGGGCCCCTGGATCTTGTAAGATAGGATGATGATGCCAAAGTGCACAAACTAACCTTTGGGGAGGGGAATAATAAAAGAGAAAATAAAGAATAAAGTAAAAACAAAAAGGTAGCCAAGTCAGTGAGGATTATGAAAAAGTATTGCAGTATTTAAACACATAGTGCGGGAATGTAAAGTGCGTCCTTATTTGGGAACCTCTTTGTGCCCGAGGTAGGCCTAGCGACAAATTGATTTGGAGAGCTTGAAATGCAAAATGCCTCATTTCATTAATGTAAAAATAGACGAATCCCAAAACGACACTAAATAAGCAAGAAATAAAATCACTAATGGCCATTGGCCTTATTACATCAATAAATCGAATAAGTAAATTCCTATCTACTTGGTCCCACAAAAACCTTCCCCAGACTCGGCATCCTTGATTCCCTCGAATAGATTCCCCAGCTTGCGGAGTCCTAGCAGTAGGTATGCTCTGGCTAGATGTCCACCTTCGATCCCCTCAGCTCATGTTATTAGGCTGGATGTCCAGGAGGGACGGCTGATTACCCAGATACTTCTTGACGATCATTTTGTCGCTAGAATGCAGATCTTTCCACCAACTCAGCAATTTTGGGTGGATGTTGGTAACTATGCCGAATCTGGGGACTTCGTGCCTCATATTTCTGCAAGGCAAACAAGGTTAGGCCCTTACCCCCTCCAGGATAGACTATTTATACACTTATGATTAGCATAAAAGCATTTAGTTCTCCAAATAAATGAACAGAACGATATTGCGTCCGTTGGGATTATGAAAAACCCGATGGACTTTTAGATAGGGCTGTCTTAAAGGCCATTGTGCAGACAACACGTTAGCCTGTCTAGATTTGACCATGATGCACGTACAGTTTGACAGAGTAAGGTTTCTATGGGGTGTTAGACTGGTACCCTTAAGCGGACAACTCAAGGGGGAAAGGCACGGAACCGTCGACTACACCGCTGATCGACTAGTTTTACCGCAAATAAACCTTTCCGAATTTAGGGGGTGATAATATAGCAAGGGCGCAACCACTCATCAAGCGTTGCTATAGGATTTGTTTTGGCACGAGTGGAATATGAATGTTGGATCATGAATAGTGCAATAAACAGTAAATAGGTTATCACGTATTTGCACATTATGAAAGCAGTAAATACAGCAGTTTATAATTTAAAACGATTACAAAGGAAGGAAACAAGAAAGATATGTCAGTTACTTTTGAGAGAAATTAAATGCTTAAAAGAAATAAACAAGTAATGGCACATAGGAAGAGGTACAAATTCACAAAGCAATTTGAAATGGTAAAAGCCTGAAATCCCCAGCAGAGTCGCCATGCTGTCGCGCCCCCTTTTTTCCCAAGCACTCCTTTCGGGACCGGTTAAAAGGGTTTATGACATTGGTTGGGACAACTCGTTTCCTTTTGGGAAAGGGGTTTGCATATTTTGAAGAGTCGCCACCTAACGATTTTAAGGTGCGTTAGGGCACCTATTGGGGTTCATTTACAACTACGTTCGGGTAACCAGAGACAGGGTAAGGGCTTGAAATTATCCTAAGGGGAAGGTGTTAGGCACCCCTTAGGATCCACAATTGAGGTTCCCGGCCAAAGAGCATTTGTGAATTTGTACAGTTAGCAAGCAAACAAATACTGTCCAAATAATAGGGGATTTTAGTCTAAGTGCGCATATGTTTGAAAACAGTTAATAAAGAGATAGATTTTGAAAAGGGTTATAATCTAAACATGTATATAGAGTAAGAGGATCCTATGTTTGTTTGTAATATGGATCACATCAATGCAATACCCGGTATGACACTCCTCGAAGAGGGGATACACGTGGTATTAGCGCACCGATCATCATATCCATATCTACCCTTTCCCACCCCGTGAAGGTAAGTAAAGCGAGTGTTGGTCACGACCTCTATTGCATGCTGTTACTTGTCCCTTCCTATTAGTCCCGGAGGAGTTTAGGACTTCTATCCTATAAAGGGGGTTCTAGGCAGACCCTCAGGTTTTAAAGGTAAAAATACTAAGGCGACAAATAGAAAAACAAATAGGACTGCAGATATGGGTAACACATAAACAGGAAAGGCTCAAGTACCTCCACAAATAATGCACAGAATCAGCATGACTCAAATACAGTTAAGGTCTTGGTTTAAATTCAGATCCTAAAACATGGTATCTAAGTGATAACAATAGAGAAACGGATTTATTGTATAACTCAGAGCGGGAAGTCCTAATCAGTTTGCCTACTGATTTCAAGCATGCTGGTAATTAGACAGTAATCACAGGGGGACAGTTCATTTTTTATTTTTAAGGTTGATTACCTAAGGCTTGCCTAGGCGTAGGATCATACATGACAGTCATTAGAGGTGTTAATAGTTTTAGGTATTTATTCCTAAGAGCATGCAGTTCTAAGTGTTTGCAGAATATACAGGAGTTTATTACCAGTTGTTAGAGCGAGGTGGACTATTTCATATTTCTTTTATGCATCAGTAAGTAGGCTGAGTATAATTAGGCGAGTGTGATCCTAGAATATGATATCTAATGCAGAATGATGCACATGCAGAATCACTTAAGACAGGATTTCTAAATGCACACCAAATTATGCAAGTTTCAGGATAAGCACAAGTGACAGCTTGTTTTAATGTTGTTTACCTTAGGACATGATTTTTTAAGTGATATTAGTAATGATGAGATGCTGAAAAAAATCTAGTATATGTGAAGCCTAGGAAGAATGGTATCTAATGCATGGCATGCTTGGGTATGTGTTATTCGTAAACATGACTTCTATTTCGCACAGAAGAAAAGTAAACCTACGAGCATGGTTTCTACCATTGGCTATACTACAACATACATATTACCCTCCTCTTTTCACTATCCAACCCCAGAGTTGCTTACAAATAATGATTACAGGCCATTGAGCATGAATGACATAACTAAAATAAAAATAAGAAGTTATCTATAGGGAGCATGCAGTATAGGCCCAGATCTCCATATCCTCAATGCCAAATGTTGTTTCATAGCCTTCTCATAATTCGGGTGTGTCAGAGTTCCCTAAGGACCTCAAGGGATCCCGGGCAGTGCTCACACCCAGATTCATAGCCATAGCAGAGTAAGTGCAGTGTGGAAGGGCCAGCCTTAGTGTGTCAAAGTTCATAGGGAGCTCAAGGGTCCCAAAGCAATGCCCACACAAAGGGGGAAGAACCTAAGGATCTAGGAGTAAAGTGAGAGTGCTTGACATAGATTTGAAAGCTTTGAGTAAGGAAATAGTTTTACACAAGAACGACTGGTTTTTCAAAAAAAGAGTTTTGCAAAAGGATTTTTATTCAGTAAACAGTTTGAGAAAAGAGTAATGCAGGCAGAATAAACACATCAACATCTTAGGATCAGAACAGAATACTAAGACAAGTTCAGCAACCACAAACAAGGTAGTGAGGGATTGGGGGCATAGAAGGCACAGAGTAGTGAAAATGTAACAGGCAGAAGTAGACATAGCTGCAGAATCAGAAGTTCCTAAGGGGGTTCATTGGATTGGGATACAACATAATATGGGTTTAGACTAGATATAACAGTATCAAACAGCTTAGGGTAACACTAGTAGAGGCATGCCCTAACTAAAGCTAGTATACAGACATAGGGATATAGAGAGCCACATAGTGTTGAATCAAGTCACTGCATGGTTTTGAAGAATGACAAATGACAACACGGTTGAACCAGGTCCATCATGGCAAACATAGTCAAACAGACCAGTTTGCATAATCTCTGAACTAAGAAGTTATCTCCTAAGCGAAAAAGTTGCAAATTGATAAGGAGGTGGAATTCGAATTCATGTAGGACAGAATCAAGATCAAGGAAGTTGAGATAAACACAAACTCTTCCACCAAGGAAGAGTTGCATCAGAACTAAACAACAACATCTCAACTACTGATTCTATAAATTGTTGAAGCATTATTACTGAAGATTTCACGCACAAACACTAAAGTGAAACACGATTTGAAAGCAAAATTACCAAAGCAATTTTGCAAGCAGTTCGTGTGAAGAATCCTTGTGCGACTCAAAAGCTACTTGAACCAACTCGAAGAACCAGTTCCATCTGTTGTCTTTTGAGTCTAGTTGTTTGTAGTAGGTGATCATATATTGTATATTTCAGCTTTATCTAGAAGCAATTGTAATAGGTACACAGTATTCAAGTTAGAGTTAACATGAAGTTTGTCGCAATTAGCTAGAGGCTAGTTTGCCACAAAGGGATTAGAGTTAGTCCTTAGGTTTACAAAAGAGTTTATTTTGTAAATG